>JAIGNY010002074.1:1487500-1737500 GCA_020152595.1 Chiridota heheva
ATAACTTTAGACTGTAAAATTATACAATTCGATTCATTATAGAGCTAAGACGTGCCATCAGGACTTCACACATATCCTTTGCATATAGTAAACCACAAAAGAGTGCTACACAACAATTGTGAGAGTCCAATTTTACAGTAATCTTAATTTGAAAATAATTATTGCACGATTTGATTCACTGTATATATTGCACGATTTGATTCACTGTATATAGTGCACGATTTGATTCACTGTATATAGTGCACGATTTGATTCACTGTATATATTGCACGATTTGATTCACTGTAATGTCCTCACTGCGTTGCTGCAAATTACACATCTACTTTTATTAGACTTATTTGCGATTTGAACAACATGGACTTGGATTCGAAACTTTACCTAATATTTTTGTTATTTGGACGTAACAGATTGATGTATACATGTGTTTTGGATCAGCTGCTTATCTTCTGCTGTCCAACTACAGTGTTTGTTCATTGAATGTTTGATACAGGCCTATGCGCTGCTATGCATGCATTGTTTCATTTCTAGCAAAATTGTGACTTAGTATATAGTTTAATTTTACAAACTACGTAATACGATAATTGACATCAGAAAACAACCGCCATCTTGTAATTGTATTACCTCTTCATAAATCATAAAAGTTATTATTAAGGTTTACGGTAATTTGATATAATGCCCGCTTTAATATTTGGGAAATGGCGCTTTTATTTTTCACTATGAATACCAAGTAGGCCTATATGCATAGCTTGAGGGGTAATAAAGAAATAACCGTGCCGGTATATGTCAGACTAAAGACATCTTCACCGTGTATCATATATCCTAATAGTTTTCAAGTAATTAATTGTAAGATCCAAGGTTGTACCATCAGGACCTGTAAAACTTTAGCTTTTATTGCCAAGTTTTATTTTTCAGAAAGTCTCATTTTTCAGAAAGGTAAGTTTTCTCAAGGAAAGAGAGATGTATAGAGAATGTTATTCACCCCGTGTACAGGTGTATGTGTTTTCAATACGGATATACACACAATGCCATATAATAATTCAGTTAGATCAATGCCTAAAAATGCTCACAAATTAATATTTCGGCAAAGTACATGACAGTACCTCATGCACGGACATACCAGGGACATGGGACATGGTATTTTAGATACCATATCCCTGCAGGACAGTATGGTATTTAGATACCACATCCATGCATGCACCGTGAGCAGGTGAGACGGTAATAATTATTCTTTCACTCGACAGCTTATGTCCATTTCTACCTGCATTTTATGCCGAGGCATGCAGCCAAGGATGTCTGGCTAATATTGATTCAAGTTGATATGATTGGTTAGTGAACATTAGCATGCCTTACATTGTATACGATTTACCACGTCCCTTATTATGATCAGATTATAGCCTTCAGAGGACAAAGCAAGTAGTCATAAAGTTTATATAGCCGATAACACGTAACATGGACAGTGAACAGGTGGATAATCCAACTTGGAGGTACTTTCTTGACATACCACCTTGGTATCTTGTTCCGTTCAGGAGTCTATCAACTGATCAACAGATCAACTGATCAAAACTTTGTGTCACAAGTTTGCTTGAAACTTTGAGTGGCATCCCTGACATGCACAGATGCATAGCGACACGTCAGCACGTAGACAGGTAGAGCAAGTCATGTCAAGCAACAATTTTCTGCACAATTGTTAATTCTTTTCATTACAAACAAATTCAACTTACTTTTGCTGATCGAAAATATTACAGATGGTAAAAAACTTTTTCTTTATCAGACTCGTTTTCATTACTTTATATATTTAAGTTTAAAATACTGTTTCATTTGTGTAGAAACGGCTGAAATCAGCCTAGTGTGTTTCTTTTGAGTTGCTCTTTCACATGTGATGAACTTGCTTAACTGCTTAACCTCTGAACTAATCTTTTATGGCAGCATACATCCGATGGAAGTAAAATCTCAATTAGATACACAAATAATATTCAGGAATGTGATATTGAGATGTTGTAGTCTGATTTCAGTCGTTACATAAATTTGATAACAGGACAAGATTTTGAACTAATTTGTTATCATTAAAGTTGTACAAAATTACATACAGTTTTGATAAAGGTCCGTTCCGTAAAAGTCATCGACGCTGCAGTTTAATTGATTACTACTGCTTATTGGGCTATGGCTGCAGGACAATTCATGTTCAAACACGTACCGAAAAGAGCATTAAATTCCTAAGTTTAGTCTTTAAATTTTAAAAATAGCATACTTGAGTCAAGCTATGTGTAATAAATTGTTTAAACATTTCTTATTATATTAAAAACATGAACAGGCACGAAAGGAAAACACCTCAAAATGCTTTTGTTTTTCTTTATATCTCTTCCCTTAATTTCAAACCTTGGAAATGCCTTCTCCAGCTAGACTGCTAGCATGCTAAAAGTTGGTTGACAGTATGGTAAGATCAAATCTTCGAAATAAAATTGCCATTTTTTAACCGATTCGGATGAACTTTTTTACACTCTTTTGTTTGAACAACCTTGGAATTTTGAAAAGAGCATATTCTCATATATTGCTGATCAAAGTTTTAGGATATGAGGAAAGGTATAATATGAGTTCAGTACAGATTTATGACTGACTGACTGAGTGAAAACCTTAAAATCTTTATGTAATTTTTTTTTTTTTAATTCCTATCTCAGTCGCGGAAGCTAATGAAAAAGTACATTTCTGCTGAAATTTGATAGCACGCATGGTTAAGGACCCAAAATCTGGTAAGGTACGAATTTCCTGCATCTCTTCAAAGAATTGCACTATACAATTAAAAAGCAAAGACATGTATGTAAACATGTATGTAAACATGTATGTAAACATGTATGTAAACATGTATGTAAACATGTATGTAAGCATGTGTGTAAACACATATGTAAACATGTATGTAAACATGTATGTAAGCATGTATGTAAGCATGTATGTAAACATGTATGTAAACATGTATGTAAGCATGTATGTAAACATGTATGTAAACATGTATGTAAACATAAGAAAATAGGTATAGGTCGCCTGCAGTCACATACAAAATATCATATGAAACGGTACAAAATTGTGTAGGGTGTAAAATCAATGGTCAGTTTTGATGAAAGTTTTTGCAACTGTCATATATCAGTATACTTTGTGTTAGCAAGTTAGCTACGTGTGCATCTACACGTCCAGAGACCATCCTTGCACTCTACACTCATGTGACATTTTCATGGACAGTTCACGACCATCTTTCTTGCATTTGGTAATTTGCATGTCAATTAGTAAATCAGCTATATTCACTGCTGCAGCATTACGACGAGAGAAAAGAACCGGCAAAGAAAGATCTTCCCGCAAAAAAAAAAAAAAAAAAAGATATATATATATATATATATATATATATATATATATATATATATATATATATATATATATATATATCAAATTTCAAAACATCCACATAATTTTTTATCTATTAGACTATCACTCTATTTCTGGCACTGGAAATAGAAGCCTTCGGAAGTGATGTCACATATTCATTATCATTGACAAACATTTTCATCATGATTGATCAAATATGATTCTCCCCACTGCCCGATAAAGTTACGGAAATAGATTGGCTTAATTCAAAGCAGGAGATATTCTCCATCGGTGACGAACAATTAGTTCTCATGATTGTTAGCTTCCGTTTGATGGCTTAGTGGAGCCAGAGGCGACTTTTTTTTCTGCAACCCAAAATTGCCATTACAGATTTTTTCAGCCAATCATATACAAGAATGACAATGACGTAATTAAATATGAATATTCATATACAAGTTTAGGATGTTTAACGTTGCACATTCATATATGTTTGCATGCAGACACCATCTAAACTGCTGTATATATATGCTACGATTAATGTATAGTCTTTTTTTTAAAGTAAATTTCGCAACTGTCAAATTATTTGAGTGAAAATGACTAAGATTTGAACAAAACTCTATTTGGGCATGAACTCGTACTTATGTCTTAATTTTCATACAAGGAGCGAGAGTTAGAACTTCACTCAGAACACAACTTACCGAGATATTGTTAACTACTTCCTCGATATTTAAAAGAGGATTCGCTTCGTAGCACATTTTAAATTGTGCCATATCTGTAGTGTCAGGTTTTTTCTATTGTTTTCCGGCAAAGTAATGTTATTCACTCGCGGTCATAGAATTACTAAGTCCCAAATTATGTTGTCAGACGAAAAGTCATAAGTTATATATGAATATTCATATTTAATTACATCATCGTTATTCTTGTATATGATTGGCTGAAAAAATCTGTAATGGCAATTCTGGACTGCAGAAAAAAAAGTCGCGAGCCGGAGCGGCGTACATTATTCTGTGAGGATATTGGTAAAAAACATTTCTAAAGGCGAATTTTTCTTAAGCCCACTGAGCCTTTCTCAGATAAGAACGAGCTTAAGTCAGTGGTGTCATCAGGCAGCAGGCAGTGGGTGACCATCGAGAGTATGTTAGTGTGTGTGTGGGTGGGGGAGAGGGTAGGGGTTCCAGTGTGGGTGGAGGGGAGAGGGGGTGGGGTTTTAAAGGAAATTGATAACGTTATTTCCAGAAAAAAGGGTTGGACGAAAGACCCCCATACACCCTTCCCCGTAAGGCCCCGCCGCTATCGTCAGGCAGGGGCGGATTCAGAGGTGGGCCGGGGGACCATGGCCAGATGGCCTCCTGAGATTTTTTCGATGATAATTTTTTACCATGAGATAATTATAATGTTTGGGAAATATCTTTCAACACTTCAATCGTTGGGAAATTTTCTTAATTCTCGTGCATTTTTCTTGAATTTTTAGCAAATTTCCTTTATTTTGGGGAAATTTTTCTTCAATTTTCGATCAATTTTGTGGAAATTTCTTTCAATGTTTGGGAAATTTTTCTTCGATTTTCAATCATTTTTCTCGACATTTCCTTCAATATTTGTGTAATTTTTTTCAATTGTGTGTCCATTTTTCTGCAATTTTCAGAAAATTTCAGGGGAAAATTATCTTCGATTTTCGGTAAATTACTTAAATTTTCGGGCAATTTCATATAATGTTTGGAAAACCACTTGCAGTTTTTGAAAATTTCTTTCATTCTCGTGTAAATTTCTTCAATTTTCGGAAAATTTCCTTAATTTCGGGACAGTTTTTTTTGCGAGTTTCCGTACAGTTTCTTTAATTTTTTGGAAAATTTCTGTCATCATGTCCATGTTTGAGCTATCTCTTTTAAAGTTTAAATTAGGAAATTTCTTTTATTCTCGTTCAAATTTCGGAAAAATTATTCTTTTTGGGCAATTTTCTTCGATTTCCGGAAAATTTTCATCAATTACTGGGAATGTTGCCAAATTTTCCTTTAATTTTTGTTAATAATTTCCTAATCGAAAGAAAACAAAACCGGTGAAATCCTTTCAGGGAGTACCTTTCCCGCTTATAAGACTGCACCCTTGTCTCAATATGTTCATTAAACATGACAAAACTGCTCATACTACGTTATCACAACATTTCTGGTTTGGTTTGACTTGGCCTCCTGACGTTTTATTCTGGCTCCTCCCCTGTCGTCAGGCACGGTATTAGGCAAGTTCCACGTGCTTAAAAAACATAAGTTTCACTGTTTTTATTGTATAACTCTATAAATGTGGTGCCAGGCCGCACATGAACTGATGAATGGGCAAGCAACTGAAACATTGTATGCATTCCCCAACTGTCAGATTTCCAATAGCGGCCGAGCAACTGTTCTTTTAGCCAGTTAGCCAGCCCTCTTGGCTACGTCATTATATACCTATGCGGCTCACCTCACCTCGTGCCTTGTAATTACACTGAATTCTGTAAATCATTATTGAATTGTTGAACCCGGAAGATCAGTTTTTGTTTCTAAATAACATTTTCCTTGTCAACAAAAATTTCTTATTTAAGCTATATATTTGTTAATTTCCCATCTTCCAAGCTGAAACCAACTTAGTTAGAGGTAAGAATCCCGCAAGTTTGTAGATCGACCAAAGAATTACAAGGTTGATCAATAAGCTCCGGCCGTTTTGACGAATGCGAGAGCCAGATTCTTATTAGCAAGAATACGCGGCGGAAGTGAAAAACAAAGACTGACAGACTGAAAGATGAATTGGTAAACTAAGGTCTAACAAATTTGTCTGAATACGTACAATCAGGGAAGTGCAAATGGCACCTGGTTGAATAACAGATTGATGCTTACAGATAACAGGTTAACCAGTTCATCATGCCGACAGATCAACGTCACGTTACCCGTTACTATTTTAGATTTTGGAATAAGCCATCATCGGATGTGGCTCTATATCAGCAGTTTTCTTATAAAGAATTGTGGGATTTGGGATCCATACGTGTTTGAAAATTGTTTGAAATATATAATAACATGCATGGTAGTGTTCGCAAAAAGACTAAAAGAAGAGAACCCTTGCAAATGCAATTTGCAAAATATGATTATATATAGGAGAAATATCGTGGTGTAAAACAATTCTAATTCATTTTGAGGCAAAAAGGGAAAACGGTCAGTCACGGTGACGGCGTTATACGGATGGGGGGGGGGGACAAGGGAAAACTTTCCTCACACGAAGTCGTGTCCCCCACTTGCCCCATAAAATTTGGTACGAGGGTGACATATTTTATCCGATCTATAGGCCTTTGCCCCATCAGACAATGCTTCCCCTCTCTTCTGCTTAATTGGCCCGGGCATTCTGACTCTGCCACTGAAAGCACTAAAGGCAGTATGACGTCTCTGTGTTGTCCGCGATGTTATTTATATAACACCGTACACATAGACTGAAAAGCAGAATGTAGCCACGGCTATACACAATTACAAAGCAACTTAACCGCTGATTCATTTTGTCTGTTTGTAAGTACCACGTATAATACTGTAACAGTTTTAGTTGTGACTGCACTGAAAGATGATTACCTTCTACGTGTTGACGTCATAAAGGGCAAACATTTAAAAGAGCATGATTTCTCTATGCTATAGCGTATTATTAATTATTCAAAGGTCGAGCATCATTTCTTGAAATATCAGTTTTATTCATTTTTCAGGTTCTGTAAAAGCTGAGGGTAATGAAATCCTGAATACACCTCTTCATTTGATGGAAGAAGCCAATATACAACTCTACAATATGTCTGGCAAGAAACATGTAAACACGGATCCCGCCGATTCTGCCCCCCACCTTAGTTTTACAATCCGGTGACCTCCTGGCAGCCTGGGTAATAAGAAAACATAGAGAGAGAAAGGTCAGTAAGAGGTTGGAAAAAGAAGTTGGAAAAAGAGGGCGTTTTTATATTTGGGGATGCATGCCCCTCGCCCCTAGAGATTGTCTTGCCCCTCGCCCCTAGAGATTGTCTCGAATTTCTTCGCACCTCTGCAATGTTAATTCATAACGATCGGACGATCATCTGATCATATTAGAACCGTATACCGTTGCAGCAAAAGCGCGTTTGGACTATATCAGAGTAAACACGCACACAATGAATACACAATTACAATGACAGAGTCGTCACCATCAGGTCACCTGCGTAATCGGTTATGATACTAACTAACAATGCCACCACAAAGCGCTTAATAACCCGGACGAGAACAAATGTCAGCATGTAAGACGTACGTGCACCCTAACATCGACAACCAGTCAATAGTCAATGTCCACGACATTTAATAACTGTTTGTGGTGCACTGGTTGCATGAAGACCCACCGAAAATCGAACCCGGGACGTAAGCTCTCCAAACCGGTTTAACCACTAGACCAGGGACAGAAAGGTCTCTTGAAAATATTTAAAAGCTAAATTAATAGCGGCGCAAAGCATATAGCACAATACGTAGAGAATGGTCCACCCAACTCCAGATGTTCAATCTCTCGTGGTCGACTTGGTCGAGTGACAAGTGGTCGACTTGGTCGAGTGCCAACATTCCCAAGGTGGGGAAATCCGCGTAATAATGACGTAACAATAAATTTCACGAGCTACAAAGACATGAAAGGGGAAAACAAACCTTTACTCGTGTACAGGTGTATATAGGTTTTCAGTTACCTGGTTTAACATTAATCATTTGGCTCTACGAATACGTAGATTTTAGCTTATTTTGACGCATTTTTAAAATCAAAAGGTGAAAATTTGGCAGACGGTTATAGGCCTACTTTTAGAATGAAAGCAAAACGGGCAATGGCAGATATCAGATCTGGGTATGGTCAATTTTAACCACAAAATCTAACTGTTATTGTTTAATAGACCCTAACTATGCACACTGGACTACTTTTTGTGCTCGGCTTATATCTAAAAATTAAATTGTCATCATTGTCAGCAAGAAATTTGCGCTGCTTTTAGGTGTTACCTATATTAAATTTCCTATCATAAATATCCCCACTGTACAATCAATGACGTCACCGTACAGGAATGTCATTTATGAATACATTCAAATTAATAGTTGGGCCTATAGACATAACTATGATTGTCCCTTCATTCCACAATTTATTGAAATATTTGATGAATAGAGATTCACATGTCACTTGCTGCATCAGTTTATGATGTTACTCTTCATATATCTATAGGCCTAACAATCAAATAATAATCTATAAAACGGGAAATCCGAATATTTTCTTGTTAGATTTGTATATTCTTGAACTTGGCCAGAGAAGTTAAAACTGTTACAAGGAAGTATTTATGAACAGATACATGGCACAATCGGTATCGCTTGTGCCTGTATGCTGTTATGTCTTGAATGAGTGACAGATATGATTGCAACTAAGGACCGTCAACATGCCTGGTCACAATTTAATCTTCACTGTCCAACAGTCCAAATAGTTTATTATTGCATTGCGTACAGACGACGCTTTATACATGTTATACAGTCTGACAGTTATATGGACACATATACGACTAAAACACACATAGGTCAGAATAAGTTTTACAATCTGTTGACAAATTACGACTACATGTATGAGAAATTGTGAAGAAAATCCAATGGTCAGATGGCGAGATGGCGGAAGTTGGCCATGCACAGATGCATTTTGCAGAATCTGCAGGTGCCATTGTTTAGTTGGGAGGTTGTTATTTAAATATAACCAGCCAGGCTGCCCCGTTTCTTACGAAACTTTTTACATTGAAAACTGCATGAAATATCTTTAAAGCCACTTATTTGATATTTTTGTCGATATTACATATCGTATATGAAGCATATCAAAACAATTTCTGAATCACTGTAAACTGACAAAAGCAATACAACTAGTTTTTACTATGTAAACAAACTGCAACGCTTCACCAGCTCACCCCTTCAACAGTTCAAGAGGTAAAATATATGAATATATGTCTTTCTCCAAAATAACGGGTGTGGTGCAAAATTATGATGTCATCAATTAAAATCGAATATGGTGCTGCTGCTGCATGATTTTGCAACACGGGAGTCTGAACAAAGGCCACGGAAAAATATGACCAGTTTAGCTTACTGTTAAACAGTTAAATGATTCATTAAAAAAAAATGTGTATTTAGGTAATTGACACGAAACAAACATCGGCATCAACTTTTTAGAGACTGAGAAAAATCCGGCATATTATCTGATTATACGGTTATAGGGCCCACTTCCAAAAAAACCCACCACGATCTATCCAATGCTATTCAATCGTAGTGTGTGTATGTGGGGGTGGGGGAGGGGGTGGGGTGGTCGTTTGTGTGTGTGTTTGTGCGTGCGTGCGGGGACAGCTTCCTCGAAGTCCCTGGTTTTTTTTTATAGACTTTGATATAACAAATGATTTTTTATGAAAATGATGGGTTTAGATTTACAGTGATTCTACTATCGCTTCATAGTATAATACAATATAATATAATATAATATAATATAATATAATATAATATAATATAATATAATATAATATAATATAATATAATATAATATAATATAATATAATATAATATAATATAATATAATATAATATAATATAATATAATATAATATAATATAATATAATATAATATAATATAATATAATATAATATAATATAATATAATATAATATAATATGATATGATATGATATGATATGATATGATATGTGATGTGATGTGATGTGATGTGATGTGATGTGACATGATATGATATGATATGATATGATGTGATGTGATGTGATGTGATGTGATGTGATGTGATGTGATGTGATGTGATGTGATGTGATGTGATGTGATGTGATGTGATGTGATGTGATGTGATGTGACGTGACATGATATGATATGATACGAAATGATATGATATGATGTGATGTGATGTAATGTGATGTGATGTGATGTGATGTGATGTGATGTGATGTGATATGATATGATATGATATGATATGATATGATATGATATGATATGAAATGATATGATATGATATGATATGATGTATGATATGATATGATGTGATACCATCCATACCATACCATACCATACCATACAATACAATACAATACAATACAATACAATACAATACAATACAATATAATATAATATAGTATAATATAATATAATTTATTATATGGAATTTATATGGCGCATTTTTTAGTTTGAAGAACCATTCAGATGTGCTCTCGAACTAACAGACAAGTTCTCCGGCTGCCTATGGGCGCACATGAAGGTCCCGGATTCAAGCCTCGGTCAGGTCTAACTCGATTTTTCTACTGCAGCTATGCAGACACTGAGATATGCCGAAGATCGCTGTACTTGAAAGGGAAATTGAACATGAACGAACACCGCGTTTTCACACTTCTCTTCTCGAATATAGTGTTTAGAGAACAAGGCAGGGGCGACTCTTATGCCGTCGGGACCGGCAGCTTAACGTCCCCTCCAAAGGACGGTGTGCACCATTCGATCATTGTCACTTTTCTCAACAGCTGAATGAGGAGTAGGAGTTGCAGACGAAATGCGATGTTCGGCATATCTGTTTGCATAGTTGCAGTGGAAAAATCGAGTTAGTTCTGACCGAGGCTTGATTCCCAACTGAGCTACCTATTCTCTTCGTTTAGATTTCGAGAAATTCGTCGCGGAATCTATTCAGTTGTAGGTCTACAGGTAGTATAGTACGGAATGAGGTTAGGTCATCGACATGAATACTCTGTCCTTAGATTCTGAAATATATTTTCCATCCTTAAAAGTAAGAGATCTCCCGATTGAGGAGAAATTTTCAGCAAATGTGGTCCCATTATCATCCTTGATATCATTATACTGATCAAATGGTATTACAATTTCATTTTTTTTTTTTTAAGGGATCAAGCAAGTCTATCTTAGATGTAAGAGGGCTTCAAAAGAAACAAAATGGTGACGAAACCATTAAAAAATTTATTCCGTTATGGAGATATTTAAGTTTAATGTTTGGTATCATTTGTGTAGAAACGACTGAAAGCAGACAAGTTGTGATGTCATAGCCTCAGATTCCTCAAAAGTCTTTACGTTTTCTATCATATTTTGTCCTGCGATTTTGTGGCTTATAAACCATATAGGATATTTAAAAAAATTAGTAAAACTGAATCTAGGAATGGTATTTATAATATACTACCTGACGAAAGTTTGCAGAAAAGTAATTTAAATAGTGAAAAAATCGAATAAACTTTCTTAAAATACATCAAGACTTAAAAGAATCTGAGGCTGTGACGTCACAACTAGTCTGATTTCAGTCGCTTCTACACAAATGATACCAAACGTTAAACTTGAATATCTCGTTAACGTAATAAGATTTTTTAATGCTTTCTTCACCATTTTGTCTTTTTTGAAGTCCTCTTTCATATGAAATGAACATGCTAGACCACTGAACTAATCCTTTAACTGCATATAAAATTATAAACATTGTAATGAACTTTTTGTTGTTTTCCTAGTTACTAACTTTCTACGGAATATGATAAGCCCTAAATTCATATCTTGTGTGTCGCTTCATTTCATACCGTACCTTTTTACGATGTTGCACAATTCCTTATGGTGTACCTAAGCATTTCAGTGCGATCCGTGTTTGTTTTGAACCCTTGTTGTTTACTTGTTATTTACCAACTTGTTTATGACATTACCTATCTGTCTGACTTTTAAACCTTTGACGAACTTGAGAATGTTGGCATGTGTCATCTCATGATCATAATATCAACACAACTGCTTACATAACTTGCTATTACCGTTAAACAGGACATCTATATGGATGCATTGTCTTATCAGTTTGACGTAGTTTCAATTTATGCATAATTTTGCATTAACGAATGATCGAAAAGTCAATATTATACTTAAAGAAATTCTTTAAATTTCTTTCTTAAATCTCAGCCTACCGTTGAAAATGATGAGAAAATTATGGCATTATGGTGAAGACAAACATTTTGATCAGAATTTGATGTGTGCACCCCATAAATATGATATGACATTTCCCTGAAAAAAACAAAAAAAACACTTCCATGAGGTATAATATGCCGCCCGAGCAGGTGTCTTTTTTTGCATCATTTTCCTAGTGGAGGTGTCTTTTTTCATCATTTTGTAGTGCAGGTCGCAAAAAATGCTGTTTTACTCTGTAATTTCGTACTGCTGGTTCATTTTTACAATAGTTTCGTTGAATACTCGATATACTGCATGTATCAAAATTGACTTCTTTCATAATGTGGGTATCAAAATTATATAATTTCATATACTGCAAGTACAAAAAAAAAAAGGTACTTCGGGTATGGTTTTCGGTTGATGGTGCACACCCCTACCACTTTTAGTATGAAGTGCCCCCATGGCCTTGCCCCTCGGGTTGCTTCACCTATGGGTTAAATCAAGGAGCTAATACACTTAAGTTTTCAAACTGACTATTTGACTATGCATAGTTCTGCCCTCTCGAATCATTCAGACATGTTTTCCGCTAAATCGGTTTTCGATTCTTGACTCTTGAGTGTTGTTTGCAAGCCCTTTAGAATACGTGGTCGTGTCGGGGACATCAGAGTAATGATTTACACTCTGGGGTAAAGTCTGTCAAGTCCTCGGGTTAGAGTACGGTAGCTATTCAAATCTACTCTTTTTATTCGTTCTCTTTTTTGACATTACGATGACCCAACACTTAAAACACCGTAAACAATCATGCTCAACAGCGAACCGCAAATGGTCAAACAAGTTGGGGGAACTAACTCGAAAAGTTGATGATTGCTTAAAGCTTATAAACAGTCTACCAGGTTAAAAACTTACACAGAGAAGATTAGATTGATTGCCTTTTTAAACTTGTCACCTTCTTAATAAAACGGTGCGGTTTCCAGCACTATTAATTTTTGACAGAAAAGAAAAAAAAACTTTTGACTTTGAAAGCTGAGTTACCTGAGCGTTTCACCGTATCAAATGTGGGTGGTGATTTAAGCATTTATAACCATGGTTGATATAAACATAGGTTAAACTCAGCGGTTATGTACTTACAAAAACAAACAGGGCTTGGTCATGAAGAATATACGTCCACGTCCACGGCTAGGAATAGTGGGGGAATGGGGCACTCGAACTAAATCCACGAGGCCTCAAAATTGGAACAAATTGAAACTTAACAGGAATCTTCCCGCTGTATGTTTTCTCTTGGTTCATATAGGCGGGATTACCGGGGATCATGGGGAACTACCCCCTTCCCCTCCCCACCAGCTTTTTTTCCCGAATTCATATCTTTTGTATGATAATTTGTTGTATCTTAGCGCAATTCAATGATTTTGTCAGTGCCAAGATTTTAGACTAATTTGATTTTGTTACTCTGCACCACCCCCGCCAACCCCTCCCCCTTACAGTAATCAAATCCCGCCCATGTCTTGGTTAAATTAATACAACTATTTGCACACATGATGAGCTTGCTCCGACGTCTTACAATGTGGACAGGAACATACGTGGGGCAAAATCACACTATACAAAAAATCACCATACCAAAAAAAATACATATCTGAAAAATGCGCCCATCCCTCGCACCCCATATGCAATGATCCTTCAGCATGCAATATGGTCCCGCAGAAGGAAAGTGCAACTGATATCCTGATATCCCAAGCAGCCTGGCACGATTCTACTCGATAACCAAACGACGATGCCGTTTAAATGATAGCATTTCATGAAATATGTTTTGATGCTAAATGTGTGCACTTTTTGAACATAGCCTATAGACCTACTCTTTTTCTCTCTCTGGCAGTCTGGTGGCACTGCATTCTGGCATTATACCAAGGAGTTGCCATTTTCTAAAATGACAATTTCCTGGTTACTCAGTTGTAAATTCAAAGCGGTGTGTTCTTTTTGAAGCAAAACTCGCTCCAACATCAGAATTTGTGATTCTGTGATGATCTTTTCAACTGGTTCCTTTTCATTTTTTGTTGGCAATTTAGAATTTTTCGTTCATGATTCGGAGAAATTCGGAAAATGGTATATCATCCAAAAATGATTAGTCAAATTCATAAACTTCCCCATTCTGCCATTGGAACTTCCCAAAGTCAATCTACGTCTGAAAGGGTGACGTGTATGCAGGGCGGATTAAGTATTTATGGGTCTTAGGCCGAGTCTGTATGACCAGACACTTTTGTAAATTTACAAAGATGATTTTTAGAGCATCTATTCTATTTTGTACACCCAATTTTGGCGGGCCTTCAAAACACCGGGCCTTGGGTTTAAGCCTATGCAGCCAATATCTGCCAATAGTCAAACTTGGATGTCCATTTTATTTGTTCGGTCGTTGCGCGAGAAAGGGGAAGGGAGGGGAGAGGTAACTTGCACTTTGGCGGGAATCTATTTCCACCAGTCTTGCAAATCATGTTTCGTTAAAATTTCTCATGGCAAATTTTCTTTAATGACGCATCGACGGTGTGACACATACGTCACCCATTCCCAGTTTTCTGCAAACCGTGCCAGAAAGCATGCGTGACAGGGAATCCGTGCCAGAGAGCAAGCGTGACAGGGAATCCATGTCAGAAAGCAAGCGTGACCGGGAACGTAAATTAGAATATGAAAAGTAGCTTTCAAAATGATATAGTTAAGTTTCTTCAGTGGTGTTTTGTGCTAATTGGACCTGAAACTTCACTCCCACAAGCATACAAGGCAGCAAGGCCGGACGTTTTGGAACCATCGTGGGGGTTACGGAATAAAGCGCTGGCTTCAGCTGTTTTTACCGCCTTATGGTGCTGTCTCTGAGAGTCTCTTGTCCCTTTGCGAAGCACTATTTTATGGCATGTGTGACAATAAGGTTATGCAAATTGCATCACAACCAGATGCAACACCAGCCGGGTACCCCGTTATGAGAAGTTAAATAGTTTTGTTTTATAGATTTGCTTTCAGACGGATATCCAGAATAACAGATTTACTCAAGAGATTTAATCAACTTGACCCAAACAGGGGGGAGGGACCGAATATATCAATATTTACAATGCACAGTATCTTTTGCTATTACTAGGGGATTACTACGGTAGACGATAAGAGTCGTATATAACATGTACGTTACATATTATAAATTCGAAGATTATGTGTCCATTACGCAGTGTATGCTGTGTTCTCATCTATTCACCCATCGGCGGGATTTGAGGGGGTAGCCATGAAAGAGGTGGCAGCCCCCCCCCCCCACCACCCCATTTTTTCTCTCTCGGAATTTGTACCTTTTGTATGGTGATTTTTTGCATCTTAGCGTGATTTTGCCCACTACTTTTGACTTAAGTTGCACCTCCGCACTTTCGGCAGGGAAATCCCGCCCATGTTTTCATCTGTTTCAATCTGAACCTCTTATCACAGGGCATAATACTATATCATTTGCTGCAGTATTTGCAAAATTAGTCTTTAGAAATCAAGATTTCTAAATGTTTTGGGCAGTTACAGTGAACTCGTAGATGTCATGGGTGGATTGTGGAAGGCACAGAGATTGCGGAGCCCGCCTTTAAATCGATACTGCTAGACCCATTATAGATTCTGGGTCAGGTGACGGTCATATCAATTACTTTCTTTATGTCACTCTGCATAACGAGAATAACTTCTAGTTAAAACTTTCAAACGTATACCACCTGCATCAACAGAGGCATATACACTGCAAATTCAAGTGTTCAAGAATCAGTGTTCAAGTGTTCAAGAATTCAAGTGTTCAGTTTTAAACACCAAAACTGTAACAGATTTAGAACGCGTCTTGGTGTCCTGACACATGGTGTTCTACTTCTGAAAACCAAGCGTCCAATTGTGAACATATAGACGTGTTGGAACACATTTACATGTAATTGGCATGTAACAGAAAGGGAACGCATAAAAGTGTTCAAGTTGGTCAATTTGAACATTTGGTGTTTAGTGACCAGAACTGTAGTTGAGTGAGATATATACAGGTAAATTACCGATTAATCTTATCCTGAAATTACAGTATTTGTATTTTGTTGTTGTGTTGTATCTAAATAAGCATTATTGAAATAAGCTAACGAAACTGGGTACAGATTGTGTTTAACATTCTCAGTTTTAATTTCACAGTCATAGTAGCCTAACCTTACATCCTAACTTTAGAGGCCTAGTCATTAACTTTAAACCTAACCCTACCTCTAACCCGGCCTAGGCCTATACCGTGTTAAGTTAGTACTGTGATTGTTCAGTTAAAATTGAGAATGTTAAACACAACATATCCCCAGTTCCGTCTGCTTATAACAGTATAAATTTGAATGATGCTTATTTAGATGCAAAACAATAACAAAACACAAATACTATGATTTCAGGATAAGATTTATTGGTAATTTACCTGTTTTATGTACAGTATGGCTATACAAAGCAAACTCTCAGTTCAAAAGTTTGTACAAAACGCTGAAGGGCCATTCTCTGGCTGTTCACACACGTAACGTAGCTTGAGATAATGGCTCTAGTGGACCCCTGGGGTATCCCAGGGAATCAGTGGGTCATTTTCTGGCCCGTCACACACGTAACGTCACAGAGAAAGGCTCTGAGACGTAATCCCTGCACTGTCGAGTCTGACGCCTGTATGATATGATATGTAGTTGTTGTTGAGCTTAGCGAGTGCGCGTCTTGCTAAGTTTTATTTTACTCTTAGCATTTTAGATTATTCCTCTTATTACGTTCATTGTTGATCCTATTGCTTTTGTCTTTTTATTCAATATTCCAGCTTTAATGATTCTAGGTCTATTTTTATCTTTTTATTTACTATAGTCTTAACTTATTTTATCATTTGATTTATTTGTTTGTAAAGCGCATTTGAATGTATCATTTTACAGTATTTGCGCTATACAAATGTTTTTAATAATAATAATTGTTTTCGCGGCGATACATGTGACAATGGCATGGCGGGAAATGTAACACTATGTGTGTAACTTAAGAACATGTTTTTGTTGGGTGTCGCGTGTTCTGCTACCTAAAATCAGCGTAAAAGCTGGTAATTAAATCGTATTTTATTCATAAGAACACATTGACGCATGGTGTTCATTAAAGAGTGTCGCTAGTGTTAAGGTATCGAAGATCTATAATCCTAATGTAGAACACACGTGTGCATAATTTGAACACTTTAGCAACATACAGAACACTGAAAAGACGCGTCAGGCGTATATTTACAGTTTAGGAAGCGGTGTAGGTAAGCCTCCCCCTCCACCCAAATAACATATCCCTGCCCTGAGAGGATTTCACCTTCCCTGTATCCTGGTAGCCTGCTTTCTTGCAAGTTGGGAGGTAAAGTTAGAGAATTTCTCAAATGAATAGGTATAGGTAAAATCGAAGGAAAATTTAATTTTTCCGACAATTAGCAAATTAGAGAACATTTTAACTGTTTGATGCAACGTTAGATGAAATATAGGACTACCAGCAGGGGCGTAGTCGGAACCGAGGGGCCAGGGGGACAAATACAACCCCCCAATAATGATGGTCTGGCATATTGATCTTAAAGAGTGAGATTCCCTTCACGCCTTTTCTTATTCCAAAGAGATATTTTTGGGAAATTTCCTTCAATTTCGTAAAATTTGCTTTAATTTTCGATAAATTTCCTTCAATTTCGATAAATTTTCTTAAATATTTGGAAAAATTTCTGATGCTGCCAATTTTTTCCACAACTTCCAATATTTTTACGAATTTTTTTCCTATCAACCCCCTTGAACACTTTAGCAACAAACATAACACTGAAAAGACACCCCCAATATTACAAATAGTTTGGGGGGTATAAGAGGTTCGTATACATTTTTATAAGTTTGTTGGAACAAAAATCAAATCTAGCCCCAGTGTGAAATATCTTCCTACGCCGCTGTATAACAGTGTATTTTTTGTAAGTCTTACACCCCACCCCCTCCATACCTCCACCAACACCACGCCGGCCCCCTCTGAGAGTTACCATTCTCACGCCTTGGACTGGACTAATGGCCGATGACTTGAGGTCAATCTTGGACTGTTGACAGTTGAGACACCCCTGTCAATGCGGAGTCTAGCTATGATTTCAAAACTAGTCTGAAAGCAGTCGTTTCAAGATCCGCCCTTTATGGGACGTTCTTTGTATGTCACTGGCAGGTAGAGCACCATCCATGGTATTTACTTTCCGTATGTATTATGTAACGTTAGGTTGTCATTTTAACTCCCATATTAACAGATTAAGCTCAGCTAAACAGACTAAAAAGACAAAACTTAACGAAGGCTGGTCAGTGTGTATTCTTACTCCATATAAATATTATATATATATACATATATATATATATATATATATATATATATATATATATATATATATATATATATATATATATATATATATATATATATATATATATATATATATATATATATATATATATATATATATATATATATATATATATATATATATATATATATATATATATATATATATATATATATATATATATATATATATATATATATATATATATATATATATATATATATATATATATATATATACATATATATATATATATATATATATATATATATTTATATATATATATATATATATATATATATATATATACATATATATATATATATATATATATATATATATATATATATATATATATATATATATATATATATATATATATATATATATATATATATATATATATATATATATATATATATATATATATATATATATATATATATATATATATATATATATGGCTTTAATGCCACAGCAGGCCGCATTAAAGCCATATAGTTGTGACTAAAGAGCGAGTTTTGATATGCATTTCTACACAAATCTGTCAAGGTTGTATTTCTTCTTATTTGATACACTGATATGATAAAGGAAGGATTACTTAATCGTAGATTTTTGCCATTTATATCCGTGTGTTATGAGTGGCCACTGAACGTATATCACACCATGGAGCTTTCAGTTAATAGCTCCATGATCATACACAATGTGGGCATGGTTGGGATGGAACTAGTAAGCATCCGTCGTGTTGTCTAATCACACATCGAGACCAGAGTTAGTCAATGAACTGTAGGGCACCTTCACCTGTTGACGATGATTTCAGTCCGCTGGAAATGTTTATTTTGCTCCCGAGGTACCTATTTTAAGCTTACACGATGTAAACATATTGTGTTTTAACTAATTCGATTTGTTGGTGATTAGACTCCTGTTGAAGTGAGTTAAGCTAGAATTCAATATCAAGTCATCCCCTTCCCATCTTTCACTCCTCCTCGCAAAGAAGTACCACGTCACGTCAGCTAGTTAGCTCCACCTCGTTATTGTTTGACAAACATACAAATATAGCTGTATAGGGGCTGTCATTTTAGAAAACAAGAGCATCCTGGATCACTGGTAAAGCACATTCAGCGTGTTTAGTGCAAGAAAACGCACGAAAAAGCCTCATCCATGTCACACAGCCGTCATTGGGTGGTCAGAAGAGTGGGCGCCGACAAGAGTTGGTCAGTTGACAAGCACTGCCGCACTGTGGATCTTAACCCTAACAGCGTAGTTACCGATCACAACATTAATGTAACTAAGGGGTTCAGTGACATACGACGCATCAAAAAGACCCATAGAAAAATTACCATTATAACAGTATGATGACAACCAAAATTATGAAGTGATGAATGGCGAGATAACCATGACAGCTTAAGAAAAGTACTACAGCGACTAAGAGAGACTCGTGCTTGTAACATTGGTTCATGTACAGATGTATGTAGTTGTCACTTTGATCATTTTCGTGATCAATCGTCATAAGGTCATGCATGCATCGTCCTGTTAAGCATTTTGAAGATTTTCCTAAAGATAATGTGGTCGTCGTCATCATCAAAGATTCAAACCCTAAAAACAAAAGCAAAATAAAAATTCAGGTAAACGTCATCCCAATTATTTTAAATCTAATGTTTGATATATCTCTAAAAAATCCAAGTGATAAAAACGTGTGTATCTATCGGTCTATGGACAGGTAACAACAACTTGTGCTCAACGTGCATGAAATATGAAAATAGCAAACATTTTCATCAAAATCGGTTAAAATTGACAGTACTTTGAATTTGAAAGCCTTATTGTTTATGAATTATGAAAATTTTATTCAAATTTTGTGACAAGAAAAACTATGAATTTCCTTGTATTAGCTTAATGTTTTTCAGTACTGCACCAACATTTATGGGAGCAGTTGAATGATGGCTGAATTTCCATCATCTGATCATACCCTCGCTGAATATTAAGCAGGAGAAAAAGTATGATGATTTTCAATGATTAAAATGTAGGTCAGAAATTTGAAAAACATAATTAAGAAATCTGAGGTGTCCTTTATTTCGTACTTCAAACCTTTTGCATACAACTTTAATTAGCCAAGCATAACTCAAACTATAGATGTTTTTGAAGTAATTTGAAGCACATGTTCAGAATTAAAGCTTTTTAAAGTTCTTTCGGCATATACAATGTACATGTTCATATATGAGTATATCATTAATTGCATCTGAACAGAGAGGTGTTAACAATTCCCTTATCTAAAGACACGTGATATGCAATATCATGATCTTCTTTTACAGTTTTTCTGTATTATTGTATTGATTTAAAAGCGCAAAACCGAAAACAGTGGACAAAGAAATCAGGGTTTCATCCATCATGTTCATAGGTGTAGGAAGAGGGTGCACGTGCCCCCCCCAATGTTGCAGTGACATACAAGGTGCCCCCTCAACTAAGTTATTTTTACCATTGATCTAGTGTTGTAGCATATCTTTGTGCCGCCTCCCTCCTCCCCCCGACCCCCCCCCCCTTCCAATGAATAAAATGTTCCTATGTCTTGTTTCATCTGCTTTTCTTATTGCATACTTTCTACACCTGGACCTTCCCATATGATAACGAACTCCTTTTATATGTTACCATCCTCTTTTGTTCCTCAAAGATAACAAAATAACGAGAAGTAATTTTTGCACAGGTGATCATATTCCCATGCTGCTATGCACATAAGCGTAAAATTGCAGTACACAATTATACAAAGGAATGCGTTTGAAGTGTAAGAGTTGTATTCTCCCTCCCGAATCATCAGCGAACAGGTGCCAAAAATCGGTCACCACTAACTTGACTATAAGTATTAAAATTTACCTATTAAGGGTGTCACAACATTATCACATTTTGACGAACAAAACACGTTGAGGTTTGCTTCATTGTGATTGTTTAATGGCGCTAAACAATTTTTGTTTTGATATTCATCATACGGATACATGTCAAAAGTATTGATTAAATTTGCGCAAGCGCTGAGAACGGTCATCATTGTAGGCCCTAGAGTGTGCTGCCTCCCAAGCTAACGTCATGTTGGCTGCGAAAAGATTTCACTGTTCTTTTTTCGTCCTTTTTAATTTTCTTTATTATGACTAATTTTATATGTATAAATACATATATCTTGTTGGTATTACCTAACAGCCAAATGCACGCCGAAGTAAGAGTGGGCGTGAGAAGTTTATTCTTACCTATATGTCTACTGAGTCTGATATTACCACTCTGTTACACTGACCGGTCTGCCGGTAATGACTTTGAGCAGTTGAGGACAGGCACGTAGCAAAATATTTGTCAAAAAAAACAAACATAGATTATGTTTCCATCAAACGTTGCTGCTAATTGGGAAATCTGCTTTATTTATCGAGAAATCTGCTCTAATTTTCGGAAATCTGTTTAAATGTTTTAAGATATTTTTTTCAAATTTTGGGCTATTTCCTTCATTTTCAGGCAAATTTGTTCGATTGTCGGAAACAAATTGTTGTCAATGTTTGGCACTTCAGGAATTTTCCTTCATCTGTCAAATTTTCGGAATATTTCTTTCACTTTTTGCCAATTTTCTTCGATTTTCGGGAAATTGTCTCGAATCAATCTTCGGGAAAAGTTGCCAAATTTTTCTTTCATTTTACCTAAGTTTTCTTTAATTTTAGCTAAGTTCTCTTTGAATTTATTTAATATAATTTTTCTTTAAGTTTATCTAAGTTTCAATTTTTCTATTAATAATTTCCCAATTTTACCTCGCAACAGGGAAGAAAACATTCAACTGGAAGGCCAAATCTTCTCAGGGCATGCAGGGGCTAACTGCTATGGTTACAGGTTACATAAAACAAAACAAAAATATAAAAAAACGTATGGAGCGAGTGGAATACTTCATCAGAGCTGTCGTCCAAATGTGCCTCCTCCCCCCCACCCCTTCCTCCCTCCAAAAAAAAAAAAAAAAAAAAATGTCAGCTCTGGCTACTTGCCTGAGTGAGGAAATTGAGGTGCCGGCCTATTTGGAATTAATCGATAATCTTGAAAGTCCCAGGCCATCAACATCGTTTCAAAATGGGTGCACAGGCGTGTCAGGTAACATGAAATGCTACCAAAGTATGTACAACTACCATGTATATAAGCCGTGAAAGTAGCAGAAATCCACCAATAAGCATCTTAACAGTTTAATATATTTAACAGCTTTTTAGTTTTCAGACATCAGTGTGCATGTAAGTGGGCGACTCACTGTTTTCTTATTTAATCCTTTAATCTTTTTTTTTTTCCTTTGGCCCCACGGAGCAGTGCTGGAAATCAAAAGCAATCGGATTTACCATAATACCTCAATTAAATTGTAGCAAGAACAGAGTTTCTTATCTTTTGAGTATAGAAATTGAAAGAATTAGAAAACAAAAAGATTTTGAGCTGTAAACCTACATTGTATACGCCCAGTCATACATCACAAATTTGTCATAAACTGAACATACTTCAAGTTACGATCAGCCATATAGTCATAACTTGAGAAAGATATTTATGAAATTCAAAGACTCTAATTAAACCCAATATTTAAACCTTTTTCTTATCAGATAATTGGAAGTCCATATATGGACTCTCTGTGGTGGGTATATCACCTTTGTCGTGACTGCAACATGCAGACATGTAAAACTGTTTTTATTCCAACAAATTTGTTTCCTTTTATGTTGTAAAAGGCTTCGACCCCGATCCCCTATGATTAATCATTGACCAAAGTAACAAACTGTATATCATCTGACTGTCTAATCATCTTGTTGATACACCCCCACCCCCCTTCCCAACTGGAAAAGTTATGTAAAGGCAATTGTTAACTTCTTCTCCCCTCATTCCCGTAGGCCTACAACGTTTCTGATCCCTGCATGTAAAACAGTTTATTGCTTCCTTTTACAGCTTTCATAAGCATGCAGATATAGGCCATTTGAGTTATTTTGGATTTACGGAAACTATTGCGTGTATAAGTAATAATATTAATTAGAAAAGTTTTGTCCGCGCGGTGCGCGTGCAAGAACAATAGATTATGAAGTATGCTTTAATTTCTCGTTAGTTAAATTGCACCGTGCACCCTGTCCTTCACTCTTGTCTGCCTATACTGTACGCCTTATATTTCTAATGTTACAACAGGGAATCGCCATTTAGATGGCAACTCCCTGGTTACAATCTGCATTAAAAGAGACAATATATATTTCGTATTCGCTGGGAATGTAACAAATGTTTTTTCCTCTTTAAAAACTAAAGAGTATTTTCTTATCAATTTGTGTGGTTAATTGCCCATTGATCAACAGGCGAGGAGCTGACTTGAACTTCGTTATGCCTGTTGTACCATCTGACGCGTCGTAATAAATTCGCAAAATATAATATTTACTTATGACATTTAAGTTAATTTATTAGAGCCTTTGTTCGAAGCTACCATTCTTACCAATAACCAAACATTTCATTGCTGCATGTTGTAGTTACGCTTCAATCAAAACTAATTGTTGAAGCAAATGCAAACTTTCATTTCTCATGTTGTCGGTTGACGATCGTAACTGTCGTTGGTTTCTTACAATTGACGTAAACACACCATGTGAGCCAAATAGTATATACACTTCAATCTACAATCACTCCTAGCCCCACTATTCAACGTAAATATTCAGAGTTTACCGATTGTGTTATCTTCAAAACGTATTTACGCTCTGAAAAAGCAAACACTAAAAATTAACTACATAAAACAAAGTTACGAAGGAAATCATTGAATTGTTCAGTGTAGTATACAAGCTGTTATCACCTGTCACGTGACCAAGCGTTGTTACCAAATACGGTAATTGCGCTCAGTATCCATCATTCTGTCATTAGTCTGTTTGAACTTTGTCATATGCAAATTACTGAAGAAGTTCCCAGGATCACGTGATTCAACTTGTTGCGGTATATAGTAATTAAAAGTCACTGCGTTGCAGAATATAAAACCCTTTCAGATTTTAGAAATATATTTTATTATGTTTAGTTTGCATGATCAAAGTTCATGATACTAAATGTACTCTCTACGCAGAGAGATCTGTGGCAGTAACGGTGCTACGGTTTTTTTTTTTTTTTTTTTGGGGGCATCGGGTCATTTTCTTCCACGAGATCGCTTTGCCTCCATTTTCCTCCCATACATTTTGCAAAAGTGACATATATTGTCGGATTTATAGGCTTTTTCCCCCTCCCCCCTTCCCCCGTGACAAATTGCCTGCCATGGCCAAAATCCTGGCTCCGCCACTGTTCTGGGGAATTTCTTATAGGTAAAGCCCCATTTTTTTGGAGTGAGGACGTGAGCCTCATTTTTATTCCATTTAAAGTGATATTTCATAATTAAGTTTTCTTAACCGAAGCTCGGAATATGCCGAAATTGCAACCAAGCTAATGAACTCTACTAGTGCCTCGACCATCCTGATATGCATCGGAACAAACTTATTTGTACTCAAATATAAGCTATATGTAATTTTGTATCAAATTATAGTAAATATTGTCTTCATATGTCTAAAGAATTATTGAACTGTAGAAATTTCTTTTTAAAAACGAAAAGGAGCAGAAATTACTAGGGGGAGTAACATTTTGCTCTCGCCCCTACCCACTCAATTATATATATATATATATATATATATATATATATATATATATATATATATATATATATATATATATATATATATATATATATATATATATATATATATATATATATATATATATATATATATATATATATATATATATATATATATATATATATATATATATATATATATATATATATATATATATATATATATATATATATATATATATATATATATATATATATATATATATATATATATATATATATATATATATATATATATATATATATATATATATATATATATATAGTGGTAAGAAGCTCATCAGATTACATCAGATTAATACCAATCAAAGATGGCGCTATGCATCTGACATTGTGATTTGGCTTTTTGCTTTTTGACGATAACTCAATACAGAAGTATTTTATATTGTGTATTTGTTTAGTTTCAGTATAGTTTTAAATTTCCGCTTTAGAGTATCAGAGAGGCCAGGAAAAGGTCACCTGAAAGTTTGTCTGTCTTTTGTTTGCTCGTTCATCCTCGACATGGTTGAGTGAACACCAGTTGTGCAATAGGCCTATATCTCATGCACTGTCATATGACATGATGATGGGGCTCAAATGGACGAAAAAGTCCAACTTAAACGACAAATCTATAACGATTATTTAGTATGAGATATCGATCGCGTGATATCGATCAAATTCCAAATTTGAAGGCCAGTATTTCGTAAACTGGCTTCGAATTTGCATAGGGTCGTTTATCCCCAGATAACATATATTATTGTTTAGTTCATAGAATTGATACTGACAGACTGATGAACTGCTACCTATACCTCCCTTCCGCGAAAGTATACATGTTATGCACTTCCTTTATGAGTCATGCTGTATTGCATTATATATATTAAATATAATAAGAAACCAAATGTACTGGTTGTTCCTTGGAATATTTAAGTAAGATGGATTTGTTCTTTCTTGGGTTTAATTTTTCAGATTTCAGTGACCCGACTCCCCCCCTCCCTGCTGCCCCACACACTTTCTTTCTCGTTTTTGACTTAAGTCTAGACATTTCTTATCCTCAAGTTACCCATGAGTCATATACACTCTGTTTGAAAAATATTACTGATATTACTGTGATATGGCAAGAACACCATTATGCATATTTTTGGAAGTTCTTCTTTGAGGAGGGGGATTGGGAGGAACGTTGAGAGCAAACAATGTTGGATGGCCCAAAATAGTTTCGAACATTATATCAAAATAGGGGTCTTTATATTGCAGATTTTATTCTATTCGAGGAACTAGATTTGAGTTTTGTCCCAACAATCTAAAAACATATACGAGTATCTTATATCCAAAAATTATTTGCAAGAGGGGTGGAGGAGGGGGTGGGGGCAAAGTGGCTTTGCTTGCCTAGTCCCCAAAGTCTCTCAGTCTGCCCCTGGTGGTGAGCAGATTTTATTTTCTTTGAATACTGAAATCGGTAGATGTGAGCAGGGGTGGAGCCAGGTTAAAACATCAAGGGAACAATTAGACCAAACCTGAGATGATGTTGACTACGTGTTTTATTAATTGATTGATTCAAACATTTATTCAAGCACACTTTAGTACAGAGTAAAGATATATACAGGTATACAATATGATACATACAATGAAACAAAGATATTGTTATATACATTCAATAATTACAAAAGTGGCTTAGCAGCGCCACTCAGAGACTTAGAGTATCTTATAAACGTGTGGCCCCCAGAACACAAAACACATAAACGAACACTCCCCCACCCCCACCCTTACACACACATACATACACACACACACACACACACACACACACAAATAACTATAACAATGATTGTGTAACACTAGTCGTATTTAGATAGATTAAGGCATAAAATGTGATCAAATAAAAATAGATACTACAAAATGGGAAACTGCATGAAAAGACAAATTTGAAGAAGAAAAAAACGCAAACCAGTCAGGATAAAATTGATCCAAGAACATATAATATAAAGGCAGAGCGTTATTTATAATGTAAGAATAAGAACGCTTTTAAATAATTTTTAAACAAAGATTTTAAAGCTAATGCATTTATATAGGAAGGGAGAGAATTCCAGAGTTTGGGACCTATAAAACGAATGGAATGTTGAGAAGAGGTAAGCCTATTTAGTGGAGATTAAATTGATAAGAGTTTCTTGTTGAATATGGATGAATACTATTAACGGCCACAGAAAAAAAGTACTACGGAGAAGAAAGGGGAGCTTAGATTGATGCCATTGATGCATGAAGATACCAACTTGGTAAGAGGTAATATCGTATATAGATAGAATGTTATGTTTAAGAAACAAAGGTAAAGCGTGGTGAGAATAGTTTACATCACTAATCAAACGGACTACCCTTTTCGGGAACAAAAAGTTTGTTTAGACGTGTATGATACGTACAGCCTCAAAACAATATTACAATTCGAAACTTGATAGGGTAAAATAAGAGTGTGGTATAGAGACACCAGTGTACGAGTGGGCAGCAGATGTTTCAGACGATAGATAATACCAATACCCTTAGAAATTTTACTACATACTAAGTCAATATGATTCTGCCACGTTAAATATTTATCAAGGATAACACCTAGAAATTTAGTAGCATTGGATAAGGGAACATCGTGATTATTAAAAGATACCAAATCATTGTCAAGATTTGTAGGTTTGCCAGCCGGACTGAACAAAACGATTAAGTTTTAGTGACATTTAATGATAATTTATTTACCATGAACCAGGAATTAATTATTTGAATTCAATTTGGTTTTCCACCTGGTAAATCAACTTCCCATGCAATCATCCACCTTATTGATAAATTAACTACTGCCTTTAAAAATAAAGATTTTGTGTGTGGTACCTTTTAGGCCTTTCAAAAGCCTTTGAAACTTTGAATCATTGTATATTACTTCGTAAACTTGATAATTATGGTATACGCGGGGTTGTATTAGATTGGCTCTAAAAGTTTTTTATGTAATCGCCATCAGTTTGTATCTATCAACAATACGAAGTCTGCACTTGATGTTTTAAAATGTGGTGTGCATCAGGGGTCAATCTTAGGTCCTTTATTATTCATCATTTATCTTAATGATCTTTCTGAAGGCACATCAAATTCTAGCCTTAGTTTATATGCTGATAATACGAATCTGAATGTGGACGAAATGCCTACCGGGCACAAATTATCACCAAAAAAAACGCCCTCACTCTCGGTGGAGAGCTCCTTTATATCACGTTTCAACACAATCCGTTTTACATTTTAATTTGACATCGCATTATCAAAATCCATTTGTCCATGGACTGATGGACGTCTTAGCTCATCTCAACTGGTCAAGATCAAAGTAACACTAGAGCATCAATGATGTAGTAGCTCAACACATATTTTGGGTGGTTTCAAGCCTGTTTTTGTTGGTGGATTGTTAACTCGAGTAGGTTGGGGTTGTTTTTTCTTAAATGGGAAGATTGAAAATTCAATCAAACAGATTGATTTTTTAGTCTTTCCAACGTCTGGAATTAGAGATCAATAGATTGAAAGTCACTCTTAGGAAAGACTAAAACTTTTCACTCCAAAGAAAGAGTGAAATTTCAATCTAATAGATTGATAAATCAATCTTGTAAAAAAATGGAATATTTAATCTCAAAGATTGAAAATTCAATCTAATAGATTTTATTTTAAATCTTTCGACGTCTGGAGTTAGGGACCAACCTAATAGATTGAAAGTCACTCTTAGGAAAGACTAAGATTTTACTCCAAAGAAAGAGTGAAAATTTCAGTTTATTAGACTGATATATCAATATTGTTAAACGACTGGAATATTAAATCTCAAGTCAATTTTTTACTCCAAAAAAAAAGTGAAAGATTTTAATGTAATAAACCGATAAATCAATCTGTAAAGACTGCAATATGAAATCTCAAGACAGGCTAAAAGATTCAATATTTTAGACTGCAAATTCAATATTCAATCTCAATCTAAAAGAATTATACCCAAGTTAGCAAACTTAGATACACCAATACCTTTGACAAACAAAAAATAAATGACAAAGAACTGCAAATTCCAATTTAACTATTCAACTCCCCAAACTTTTTATAAAGAGGGCTTTTTCACTTTTCTCTTTACTTGATACTGTTACAAGTTTACACTGAATGAGGCTAAGACTTGAAACTTGAATTAGTGTACATGATAATTTTCCATTAAAACATGCAAATATTATTATTTTTTGACCTCTGCATTTTTCAAATAATGCACACAGCATAGGCTACATACTGTAACGTTACGAACACGAAAGCGTACACAATATGCAGCACTACTAAGCCTACCGCCTACACAGTACACACAAACAATGACATGACAACATCAGGCAGTCCGGGAGCATGCCTATTAATAGGAACATTCATAACACACGAGAAAATTGAAGTCATGCAGCCATATTGTTCAGATTGTGCGATAAATTGCCATAGTTTCTAATTTATGTACTTGAAATATTAAAAATCATTGTGTTGGAAAAGACTTTAATTTTCAAAATGGCCTTTTCGCGCCTAAAAGCCTAGCTCTATTGTTTATTATTTATAATATTTCAAAAACGGCGTGGTGAACATATCAAATGGGAGTGGAAAAGTTTTAGCTATGGCAGTAATGAAGGTATTTTCATGAGTTTTAAGTTTTCCCAAGCAACTTATTTTCCCAGACGTATTTCAAAAAGACAATGATGAAAACAATGATTTTTGTAAATTTTCATGTAAGATGTAAGAAATGATTTATTCCATCAATCTTAAAATCTTAATTAAATTAAACTAAAGGTTGATTGTATTAGGCAGCCAAAGATATTGCCAGAAAAAAAAAAACGGGATAATTACTCGTTTAACATGTAAACTTAGGTCGTTTTCGAACATAACTTTAAACCTTCACGTCACGATTATAAATTCATGTTAGGCTCGTAACTTAGGAGTAACTCAAGAATCAAAATTTTTCTTTGAACATCAAATTTCTAATGTAGTTCAATCATGCTGTGCACACTTGAAGAATATAAAATCGGTTAGACCCTATCTTCACGGTGGGTCTGCAACCAGTGGGTTCACAACTGGTAGTCAAAGGCCGTAGCCGTCTTTATATAATGTCCAGCTTATATGATTTTTTATGATGCTACGCTATTTTGCAGATAAAATAAACGAACGATTAATCCATGCTTTTGTAACAACCCGTCTTAATTTCTTAATTCGATATTTATTGGCCTACTTAAAAGCTACTCAGACGTTTACAAAACAATTACAAACTGGGCTGTCTAATCTTCCAACAACCCATGCCTACAAACGTCACCCTTCTCCTTTTAAGTTTGTAACATGCGTCATCATGCCATGCTATGCTCTGCAAAAAGTGCGCCAATAGCCATTCTTGAGCTTTTAATAGTTTTTAACTGTTTAAATCCAAATTATAGCCCAAACGAGCTATCAACTGCAAGTGCCAATTTGCTATACTGGGGAAAAAATAAAAACAAAATTGGCACATGTGCCAGACTGTATTTTAAGGCTCGAACCAATGAAATCAGAGTTCTTTATTCTTCGGAATGTTCGGCGGTATTTTCCGAATCAATATTGTTTTATATGCTAAATTAATTCGGATCGCGCCGAGCGAAAATTGATTTAGAATGCAAAATTAATTAAAACTACGCACCAATACAAAGAGTATTGTTGCATCCAAGGATTGATCTGTGTAATGCAAACATGACAACATAGCAAATATTGCAAAGATGACAACACAGCAAATGTTGCAAACATGACAACACAGCAAATGTTGCAAACATGACAACACAGCAAATGTTGCAAACATGACAACACATCAAAATGTCGAAGAAACACTCATGATATGAAAATCTGGAAGTTTGCCCTGGCGATTACTTAACCTCAAAATCCTTTAAAAAGATGTTGAGCTAAAAAAACCCAGCTAAAGCTAAAAACGTATAAATTCGCTGGCGCTGCTAGCCCCAGCTAACAATGAAGGACACCTCTTACCCCTTTAATATCATGTAAGACACCTGTCCCCCTTACAATGAAGGACACCTCTTCCTTTCAAATATGAAGGACGCCTCGTTCCCTCTAAATATTTTTAGGGGTTAACCAATATTCATTAAACGAAAAGGGCGAAATGCAGCCTTCATGTCGAGTGCTACTGTGCTATGAGATATGTACCCTGTCGTTGAGTTTAGACATGCGGGTAAATCTTACAGCCATAATTAAATTGCAACAACTGTACAGCTGTTCACTCGATCAAGGGCGCCGAATGTTGCTGTCCATTGGAAAATCGGTTAACAGAGTATTCTGAGATTCCCCACTTGCTGATTTCTTTCTTTACTTTTACTTTGATAATTATCCAACGGGAAGAAAGCCGGAAGCAGCAAGGTTAAATAATCTCACAGAAAGCAAACTTCCCCATCTACCCATGCCTCGTAACTTCCTACGTCTCTGTATTCCCTACTGCCTATGAAACTCCATTTTCGTGCAAGTTGTATTCTGTTCTTCTTTCTTGAACTTTCCGCATTAACAAGATTGGCCTTAGGCCACAACTTAACTTATTTGCAAATATTGTTATCTTAGGATAGTTATCATTAAACATTGACATTCCTAGTAACTTCTTATCATTTGTTTTTGCATTTCATTGTTTGGTGTTTATTAGCAAACTCTTGGTGGAAACCACATCAGACCTTTATCTGTATATCGGTCTTTATGTCAGAAACTTTGTAGAGAAAACCGGTAGCTGAAGACAATATACTTTTAGATAAGTGTTTTTTCGTGATAAAAGAAACAGACAAGATCATAAAATTTGACAACATCGTAGGGCCTCCGGAGGCGTCGGTCCACACAAGCGCTCGTAATGGTATATGAAGGAAAATAATATTCCCTACAGTGCCTTTTTTTTAGGAATTTTTACTGGGTACCAAGTAGGCTCTTGGGCAGTGTGGACCCTCTCGCCAACATGTAAAAAAGTTGTCCTGTCATGTAAAGGTATGTAACTATTGTGGTTGGTCTGTTGGTTGACAATGGGAAACAATGTCGTCTGCTACACAAAATTAAAAATATCAACAAATATAAACAAGAGATTGCATTGGGGAAAATTTAACCCGCTGTTAAAAAAAAAGGAATACTGCAAACATGAATTAGTGAAAATGCACTCACAGCTCCCGTTGATTCATAGAAACTGAAAACTAAGATCCTACTTACTAACATGCTATTTTATAAATGACATGTTCCAATAGGTCATTGACTTCAATGGTGATGTACCCAGTGCCCTCAAAACCAGTTCACTGCGTACCAAGTCTTTTCCACTGCGTACCAACTTGGGTACAAAGTCCACTGATTAGAAGAGGCCCTGATCCCCTATCTACATGTTCAGCTCCATCGGTACCCCAGTACCCCACCCCGGGCACCACCAATACACACTTTCATGTGTTACTGAAGCAACTATTTATGGTAAAGATGGGAATCTCCATGTCCTGACCCACTGGAGAAATGAAATAAATTTGTGCTCCCCTCCGAAAAACTTAAGACTAGTCGATGTTGGAACCCTTGCCATAGAGTAAGGGGCGAAGGGGGCAGGACGTGCCATTTTGAAAGTTAAAGGCGAAGGGGGGGCAGGAGGTGACCTTTAAAAGTTATATGAAATTATTATAGGTTATTCTTGATGTTTGAAAACAAATAGAAACCCACTCATTCACAAATCCATAGTACATTGACTGATAGAAGTTGTAGCATACATTTAGTATTTATTTGACACAATTAAAGCGTATTCGGTTATAATAGTAATAATGCTATCACGAAACGCTTAATACGACCCGGACGAGAACACAGGTACGACGTACGGACAGACATAACATCGACAACCAAGTCAATGTCCACGGCCTTTGATAACCAGTTGTGGTGCACTGACGTGTCTACCCAACCCAGGCTTGAAGCCAAGGCCTCGTGGTCTGTAGACATGTATGAGAACCGCTACACCAGCTAGTAGACATGCCACCACTGACATTTGCCTCGAATATAAGCTGCATGACAAGACCATGCTGGGTTGATCAATAACAAAATCAAATAGATGGCGGTATTCACAATCGATTTTCAATTATTGGCAAAAGCATGATTTCAGACGCTTTTTGCAAACGGGTCCGGGAGCAACCTGAAAAGCTGGGTAATTTGAAATACCTCCAAAATTGAATACTTTTATGCATTACGTCATCGCATGACCCTCAAATTTGACTAGCCCACAATAAACGTATGGAATTTCTCGTTTTGCTCGATTGCTCTAAATCTGTTTTATAGATTTTCTAAAAAAAGGCGACGATGAATTTCAAAACGTAGCGAAGAAAAGTTTTGAATATCTATTTACTATCCGTCTCCAAAATTTCAGGATATCCAGTGCCAATTTTGGACAATCCGGAGTGGAAAATAAGAAACCCAATACGCTTAGTGTAAGCTAGTCAAATGTGTAGGCTCATGCGATGACGTATTACATAAAAGTACCCAATTTTCGGTTGCTCCCGGACTGTATAATTTGCATGATAAGTATGAGCTGTTTCTTCAACTATTGAATCTGTCAGGGAGGTAGGAAGCAGGAGAGAAGAGGGGGGGAGGGGGGGAGGAAGTGGAGGGGGAGGAGAGTAATGGGGGAGGAGAAAGGGGGGAGGAGAGGAAGCGAGGAGGGGGCCTTCCCAATAATTTTTCCAGGGGAAAGTACCATTTTGGCACTCCCCCTTCCCCTAATTAAGATCTGATGAATTGATTTTGAAGAAATAGATTTAATAGCTTGTTTTCTTCCGATAATCTTACATTTTCGTGAAATGTCCTACAATTTCGTGAAATTTGCTTCCATTTTTGTGCAATTTCCTTAAATTTCGGAAAAATTTACTATTAATTAATTTTTCGGGCACTTTCTATCAATTCTACTTCAATTGTAAAATTTCCTTCATTTTCAGGAAATTTTCTTGCAATTTCCATTAATTTCGAGAATTTTTCTTCAATTTTAAAAAGGTTTTCATTAATTTTCGTGAGATTTGCTTCAGTTTTTGTGATATTTGCTTTAATTTTTGTTCAATTTCCTTTATTTTCGGAAAAATTGTATCAATTTTGAGAATTTGTCTTCATTTCCTAAAAATTTCTTCAATTTCGTGAAATATTGCCAAATTGCTTCGTTTATCAATGCTAAAATCCAAATTTATGGCGGTATTTTTAATCAGTTTTTAATAGTTTGGCAAAAGTATGATTTCAGATGCTCTTTGCCAGCCGCCAGGAATAATTTGTACAATAAGTATAAGCTGTTTCTTCAGGTACAGAATCTGTCACGGGCGTAAGAAGCGGAGAATGGAAGGAGGGGGAGGGGAGAAGGAGAGGAAGCGGGGAGGAGAGGAAGCGTGGGAGGGGAGAGGAAGCGGTGGAGAGGGAGAGGGGGAGAGGGGAGAGGAAGCGGGGGAGGGGATAGAAAACGGAGAGGGAGAGGAAGCGGGGAAGAGAGATGAAGGGGGGAGGGAGAGGAAGCGGAGGGAAAGGAAGCGGGGGGGAGAGGAAGCGTGGGAGGGGAGAAGAAGCGTGGGAGGGAAGGGGGAATCGGGGAAGAGAGGAAGGGGGAGAGGGAGAGAAAGTGGTTGAGGAGGAGAGGAAGCGGGGAGGGAATAGAAACGGGGGGGGGGAGAGGAAGCCTGGGAGGGGGAGAGGAAGTGGGGAGGGGGGAGAGGAAGCGGGGGGGGGAGAGAAAAGTGGGGGGGGGAGGAAGTGGGGAGAGAGAGAGGAAACGGGTGAGGAAGAGGGAGGCGATAGAAAACGGGGAGGGGGAGGAATCGGGGAGGAGGAGAGGAAGCGGGGGAAGGGAAGAAGAAGCGGAGGAGGGGGGAGAGGAAGCGGAGGGGAAAGGAAGTGGGGAGGAGGAAGCGGGAGAGGAAGCGGGAGAGGAAGCGGGAGAGGAAGGGAGAGGAAGGGAGAGGAAGGGAGAGGAAGGGAGAGGAAGCGGGGAGGGAAGGGGAAACGGAGGGAGGGGAAGGAGAGGAATCAGGGGAGGGAGAGGAAGCGTGGGAGGGGAGAGGAAGCGTGGAAGGGAGAGGAAGCAGTGGAGAGGGGAGATGGAGAGGAAGCGGGGAGGAAGAGAAAACTGGGAGGGATAGAGGAAGTGGGGAGGGGAGAGGAAGCGGGTGAGGGGAGAGGAAGTGGGGAGGGATAGAAAACGGGGAGGGGAGAGGAAGGGGGAGGGGAGAAGAAGCGGAGGAGGGGAGAGGAAGCGGAGGGGAAGAGGAAGTGGGGAGGGGAGGAAGGGGGGAGGGGAAGTGGGGAGGGGAGAAGAAGCGGGGAAGGATGTGCCCCAATCATTTTTCCAGGGGAAAGGAAAGTACCATTTTGGTTCCCAATAATGGTCTAATGAAGTGATTTTGAAGAGATAGATTCCATAGCTTCTTTTCATCCAGAAATCTTCAATTTTAGTGACCTCCTAAAATTTCGTTAAATCTCCTTGAATTTCGTGAAATTTGCTTCAATTTTTGTGCAATTTCTTTAATTTTTGGGAAATTTGTTTTTAAATTTCGAGAAGTTTCTATCAATTATCAGGAAATGGGCCTTCAATTGTCGTAAAAAATCCTTTTTCATTTTCGTTAAATTTGCTTAAATTTTCGTAATATTTTCTTTCATTTTCAGGAAAATGTCTTCAATTTTGGAAGTTGTCATCCATTTTTGTGAAATTTGCTACAATTTTCGTGGAATTTCTTCATTTCCGGGATTTTTTCTTTAATTTTCGAGAGGTCTTTCAATTTCATGAAATTTACTTCAATTTTCGTGCAATTTCCGTCATTATCAGGACTTTTTCTTAATTTTTAAAAAAATATCCTTCAGTTATGTGAAATTTGTTTCAATTTTTGTGTAATTTCCTTCATTTTGGGAAAATTTCTTCAATTTTCGAGAAGTTGTCTTCAATTTTCGGGAAATGTTGCCAAAATGGGCAAGGGGGCACTTACGTAGCATGTACAAGCATTAAGCACTATTGAGGCAAATTAATGCAAAATAGTGCTATAATGTATGAAAAACGATGATCCCCTGATAACACACCTTCCACCCTGTCCCATCACAACCTGTACCAGATGCCATCCCACACCCTATGTACTCCATGCAATCATACCTGAAATCCAGATCTGCCAGACTACCACAACCGAAATCCAGATGACACCCCATCACATACCATTCCTCCCCGCCTCACATGCCATCCCACTTTCTCTCTCACAAGCTATACCACCGTCCTTCATACAATCCCACCCTCATATCAATCATCATGTCACCTTCTCCCCAACATTCCAGATGACATCCCACCACATATCATCCACCACATATACCTTAAGAATATACTCAACTTGATGTTTCCCCATAAAAATCAGATTGGGCTGTCAACAAATCAGTCTTTTATGCTTCCTCTCTATTGAAGCACTTGCTCCTTTTTTTCTGCTGAAGACACTTAATTTAAAATACTTTTGAAGCAAAGGGTGTATTATCAGATTTTTTTTCGTGCGAAACAAACAATTTGGTTGCTATTGTACGGAATTCCATTATCATAGCAAACAAACTCTTAACTAACTACTTACCAACCAAAGAAACTATCCAAAAACTTTGATCGGACACGAACGCCCAGGAGTATATCGGACACGGACGCCCAGGAGTGTATCGGACACAGGCGCTTAGGATAGTAGAACAATTCTTAAAATTGCTTCAGTTTTTGTGCAATTTCTTTTATTTTGGGGGATTTGTTTTCAATTTTCGAGAAGTTGTCTTCAATTTTATGGAAATTTTCTTAATTTATGAAATTTGCTTCAATTTTCGGGAAATGTTGCAAAATGCTTGGTTGACCAGTAACAAAATCCAAATAAGATGGCGGTATTTACAATCAATTTTCAATAGTTTGGCAAATGTATGATTTCAAATGCTCTTTGCCAACGAGTATAATTTGTTTAAGTATGAGCTGTTTCTTCAACTATTGAATTTGTCAGGGGCAAAGGAAGCTGTAGGGGAGGGTGATGGGATGTGCCCAAATCATTTTCCTGGGGGATTAGTACCATTTTGGTTCCCAATAAGTGAAGGTCTAATGAATTGATTTTGAAGAGATAAGATTCCATATCTTCTTTTCTTACAGAAATCTTCAATTTTCGTGAAATCTTTAATTTCGTGAAAATTGCTTCAATTTTCGTGCAATTTTCTTTATTTTCGGAAATCTATTTTTAATTTTCGAAACGTTTCTATCAGTTATCGGGAATTTTTCTTCAATCGTCGTAAAATATCCTTCATTTTTGCAAAATTTGCTTCAATTTTCCTTCATTTTTCAAGAAATTTTCTTTTTGCAGATTTTTTAATTTTTTTTCCTTCATTTTTTTAAGAAATTTCCAATTTTTGTTCAATTTTCTTCATTATCAGGAATTTTTCCTAAATTTTCGTAAAATATCCATTTTCATGAAAGATTTTGTGTAATTTCCTTTATTTTCAGGAAAATTTCTTTAATTTTTGAGGTCGTCTTCAATCTTCAAGAAATTTGCTTCAATTTCGTGAAATTTGCTTCAATTTTCGGAAAATGTTGCCAAAATGGGCAAGGGGGCACTTATGTGGCATGAAATCAGTCTTTAACGCTTCCTCCCAAAACTTTAATCGGACACAGACGCGCAGGATTAGTAAAACAGTTCTTAAAATAGTCAAAGCTAAAAATGATAGAATGTGAATCTTGCCTGAATGGAACTCGAAAAAGGAATGCTTAGCCAGAATAAAACTGAAAACAATGAAATCAATCAGAAGGTAGATCTTGAAGCGTTTAGAATAAGGGTTCTTAATTATTCTTTTCCAAGGGACATCATTTCAAAATAACCTCAGGCTGTTGGCCAATCGCATGACAAAACCAGCGTCATGTGACAAACAAAACCCGTCAAAACAATCCCATAATACAAACAAGCTGAGAGTGCGCGCGATAAGGACGTTACCAGATGTTAACGGTTTTCTTATCAGCCTTCCTTTGACAAGCTGCGAGTTCTGCCCATTCTATAACGGAACTAAAGATAACATTTTGCTTGATAAGCCGCGATGTTGTAGTGCACAGATCTGCCTGGGAAAACCCCAAATTAAACAAGTATTTTGGGATTTTTCCAAATCTCATTAAGATTTTCCCCCGGCTACAACTATTGTTTGCGGGCCGGAGTGGATTACATGGTGGGCCAGTTTGGCCCGCAGCCCACCTAATAAGAATTGCTGGTTAAGAATGTAAATGGCAATACAGATAAAGTGAGAAAGAAATTCTTTGGGGATATTACTTGGTGTGCCTAAAATTTCTAAGGTAGATTAATATTGGGGATGGGGAATGATTTAGGGACGGAGATGGGGAATGATTTAGGGGCGGGGATGGGGAATGATCTAGAGGCGGGGATGGGGAATGATCTAGGGGATGGGGAATGACCTAGGGGTGGGGGGATGGGGAATGATCTAGGGGCGGGATGGGAAATGATCTAGGGCGGGATGGGGAATGATCTAGGGGCGTGGATGGGGAATGATCTAGGGGCGAAGATGGGGAATGATCTAGGAGCGGAGATGGGGAATGATCTAAGGGGGGATGGGGAATGATCTAGGGCGGGATGGGGAATGATCTAAAAGGGGATGGGAAATGATCTAGGGGCGGGATGGGGAATAATCTAGGGGCGGGATGGGGAATGATCTAGGGGCGGGGATGGGGAAAATCTAGGGCGGGGATGGGGAAAATCTAGGGGCGGGGATGGGGAATGATCTCTGGGCGGGGAAGGGGAATGAGGGGGGGATGATGGGGGATGATCTCGGGGCGGGGATGATCTCGGGGCGGGGATGGGGGATGATCTAAGGGGGGGATGGGGGATGATCTAGCGGGGGTTGGGGATGATCTAGGGGTGGGGATGATCTCGGGGGGGGATGATCTAGGGGGGGATGATCTCGGGGCGGGATGATTTAGGGGCAGGGATTATGGGGAATGATCTCGAGGCGGGATGATGGGGATGATCTAGGGCGGGATGGGGAGGGATGATCTAGGGGCGGGATGATCTCGGGGCGGGATGATCTCGGGCGGGATGATCTCGGGGCGAGGATGATCTCGGGGCGGGATGATCTCGGGCGGGATGATCTCGGGACGATCTCGGAGGCGGGTGATGATCGGGGCAGGGGATGATCTAGGAAGCGGGATGATCTCGGGCGGGATGCGGGCGGGATGATTTTGGGCGGGGATGATCTCGGGCGGGATGATCTCGGGCGCAGGGATGATCCCCGGGCGGGATGATCTCGGGCGGGATGATCTCGGAGGCGGGATGATCTCGGGCGGAATTATCTCGGGGCGGAATGATCTCGAGGCGGGATGATCTCGGGGCGGGATGATCTCGGGGCGGGATGATCTCGGGGCGGGATGATCTCGGGAGGGATGATCTCGGGCGGGATGATCTCGGGGCGGGATGATCTCGGGGCGGGATGATCTCGGGGCGGGATGATCTCGGGCGGGATGATCTCGGGGCGGGATGATCTCGGGCGGGGATGATCTAGGGACGATCTCGGAGGCGGGGTGATGATCTTGGGGGCAGGGGATGATCTAGGAAGCGGGATGATCTCGGGGCGGGATGATCTCGGGCGGGATGATTTTGGGCGGGATGATCCAGGGGCGCAGGGATGATCCGGGCGGGATGATCTCAGGGGGGCGGGGATGATCTCGGGCGGGATGATCCCGGGCGGGATGATCCTGGGCGGGATGATCCCGGAGGCGGGATGATCTCGGGGCGGGATGATCTCGGGCGGGATGATCTCGGGGCGGGATGATCTCGGGCGGGATGATCTCGGGCGGATGATCTCGGGGCGGAAATGATTTCGGGTGGGGATAATCTCTGGGGCGGGATGATCTCGAGGGTGGGGATGATCTCTGGGGCGGGATGATCTCTGGGCGAGGATGATCTTGGGAACGATCTCGGGGTGGGGATGATCTCGGGAACGATCTCTGGGGCGGGATGATCTCGGGGCAAGGATGATCTCGAGGGCAAGGATGATCTCGGGGCGGGATGATCTCAGGGGCGGGGATGATCTCGGGGGGGATGATCTCGGGGCGGAGATGATCTCGGGGCGGGATGATCTCGGGGGAGATGATCTCGGGGCGGGATGATCTCGGGCAGCGGGGATGGGGAATGATCTCAGGGGCGCGGGATGGGGAATGATCTAGGGGCAGCGGGATGGGGAATGATCTAGGGGCGGCAGGGATGGGGAATGATCTATGGGCGGGGATGGCGAATGATCTAGAGGCGGCGGAGATTGCGAATAATCTAGGGGCGGCGAGGATGGCGAACGATCTAGGGGTGGCGGGGATTGCGAACGATCTAGGGGCGGCGGGGATGAAGTTTGATCTAGGGGCGACCGGGATGGCCAATGATCTAGGGGCAGCGGGGTTGGCGAATGATCTAGGGGCAGCGGGGATGGGGAATGATCAGAGGCGGTGGGGATGGGAATGATCTAGGGGCGACGGGGATGGCAAATGATCTAGGGGCGGCGAGGATTGCGAACGATCTAGGGGCGGCGGGATGGGAATGATCAGGGGTGGCGGGATGGGAATGATCCAGGGGCGGCGGGGATGGGTTTGATCCAGGGGCGACCGGGATGGCCAATGATCCAGGGGCAGCGGGGTTGGCGAATGATCAGGGGGCGGGGATGGGAATGATCCAGGGGCGGTGGGGATGGGAATGATCTAGGGGCGGGATGGGAATGATCTAGGGGCGGCGGGGATGGGAATGATCCAGGGGTGGCGAAAGATGGGGCTGTGGGAAATGATCTAGGGGCGGCGGGGATGGAGGAATGATTTGGGGCGGCAGGGATGGGGAATGATCTAGGGGCGGTGGGGATGGGAATGATCTAGGGGCGGCGGGGATGGCGAATGATCTAGGGGCGGCGGGGATGGCGAATGATCTAGGGGCGGCGGGGATGGGGAATGATCTAGGGGCGGATATGGGAGCTCTACAGAGTGCTAAAATTACAGTTCAAGATATTTTGGTTATACGCAGCCTTCCATACACCTTTAACATGTGGAAGTTCAATTAATTCAGGGTTCAAGCAAGTCCATTTTATACGAAAGAGAACTTCAAAAGAACAAAAATGGTAAAGGAAGCATTTAAAAATGTTATTCCTTTAAAGAGACATATAAGTTTCAAAGTTTGGTATCATCTGCATAGAAACAACTGAAATCAGACTAGTTGTGACATCACAGTCTCAGATTCCTCAAAGTCTTTATGTATTCTATCATATTTTGTCCTGTGATTTTGTGGCTTAAAAACCATTGCATATGTCAAGAAAGTTAGTAAACAGAATCTAGTAAGAGTAATTATATAATACCACCTGAAAAAAGTTTGAGGAAAAATAATTTAAATATTAAATAAAAAAGTTAATAACTTTTCTTTAAAATACATTAACAATTGTTAAGAATGTGAGGATAAGGGCACCAACTTTCTATAGCAGATTTCACCAGTCATTTCTACACAAGTAGAGACCGAGCTTTAAATTTGCATCTTCTCAACGGAATAAGATGTTTGAATGCTTTCTTCACCATTTTATTTCTGTTAAAGTCTTCTTTCATAGCTGATAAACTTGTTGACCACTGAACTAGTCCTTTATAAGGTCTAAAACATTAGACAAGAGAAGAACAAACAAACAGCTACTTTGTTAAGAACTTTGTTTATTATGTACAATTACCGATGTTAAGGTCATGATCTTAGAGAAAGTTACAAATCGTAACGAACACCCAACTTCAAAACCAGAATTAATTATGCATATTCGCCCAGGGTATTTCTTTCCTTTTCACACATCGTAATGCATGTTTAACATGACAAAGACCAACATCTTCATTCCACATGAATAGTTATGATTATAACACTTTGCATATTCATGAACAAGCTGGGTGATCATTTGGAAAGTACAAGATGGACAGTAATACATCATATACTTGGCATTACCTAGAAATGTAAGACTGTGCCACAAAAAAAAAAAAAAAAAATGAAAATAATTGAGAATAATTCCATTAATTTTGAAGGGGTCCCTTAGCTCACTGGAAAGGCACTGGAATGTCTTCACTGCTGATGGGGCTCCAGATCGTTCCCGCCTTCAGGAATACTCTTGTGAACTACATCATGAATATTCATTCTGCCAAAGAAAAATATGCAAATTAAAACAAAATGCTATATCAAAATGATGATAACAGCAGCTTAAGGTCGGTGAAAGTTTACTCAAATGAAAGTGGCATATGAAAAGTTGTCAGTGACAGGGATATTGATGCTTCAATTTCTCGATCTCAATGGAAGAAATCCATTTTGACCACAGTGTAATGGACTCAAATGAAGTCTGAGATTACCAGTCATCTGCATCTATTCACACGCATTGCAATTTAATTCTAACGGGATCGACTCTAGGATGGATAGGAACAGGTAAATGGGGTATTTGTCTTAAAATTCAAAAAAATATTTTTAACATGTTATATATATGGTGAGAGCAGAGGGGTTGGGGGGGTAGGGGTTGAGGGAAGGGTGGGGTTGGGGAGGGGTTGGGAGGGAGAGGTGGTTGGGGTTGGGAGGGAGGGGGTACTTACATTGTTCTTTTTGTATGGAAAAACTATTCAAGCTTGTAAAAAGTAACATAAATTATTACAAATAATAACACGTTAATTTTACTCAACGGTCAAGGACAAATTGGGATGAATGTTTTTTTTTTTGTAGTTGATGGAGTGTTTGTTGATTGATATCCCCTTTAGACTAGTCCGTCTGTACAGATGGGGGACCTCACGGTGAGCCAGTGCTACACTGTGGAAATTCATTGGGAGAAATCGGTGAACCCCATATTTCAAAAATAATATTTATACATTTTTGACGTTCACCACTCTTGGTGATTGCTTTTACTTTTAGAACCAAGTGGCTCACCGACTGTACTGTTAAATGATAAGGGCGGTAATCTTATTTTGAAGTGCGTTTTGGAAAGACACAGTGTTTTCAGATATTGTGCTGGCCGGGGCTCCTTGGTGGTATTTTTAACAAATGTGCATTAACACCCGCAAGAGCCACTTTGGCCTTTGCGTTATTATGCGAAGGGTCGCCATCTTGAAGAAAATACTTTGTATTTCGCTTGTTTGCAATATTAAACACGTCCTCGAATTCTATTTCTATGAAAGACGCAAAAGGCTCTCCTCTATGGATCTCATGATATGACCCCCTTGCCGTGAGTAGACGCAATTTCGGCAAACTGGGTAAAATATTCCTCTTGATGCGCTCATCCAGTTTCCGAGAAAGGCCCATTTTTTTCCGTAAAATATGGGCTTGGCAATTTTGATTTCTTGGCAAAACAATCCACTTGACACTTTACACAGAAACACAACATTTTTCAGCAACCTCAACATAACAAAGTTTTTGATAACTCATAACAATAGAGCATATGCCCTTTTCTCCAGGATAATTTTCTGCATGGTCCTCATTGGCACTCTTGTGTATTTCAAAATATTTGTTTTAAATATATCTGTCAGTTTGTGACTTACAGAAATATACCTATGCTCCACTGATACTTGGGTCTTTGGCAATTTTCAAATAAATCTGTTGCCCAAACATTAAACAAAGCCGCTAATTGAGTGACACATGGAACCATCATTTGCCCTACTATAAAATAAATGCGTAAAATTACAAACCTCCCTATTTTCTTCAGAATATCATTATTTTACCTTAATATACCTGATTTTCATAAAACCAATTTCATTATTTAATCCACTATTATTTCAGACACATTTCCACAAAAACAAAATATTCAATATATACAAATCAGAATGTACTATTTTCTTCGCCAGTGCACCACAACTGGTTATCAAAGGCCGTGGACATTGACTTGGTTGTCAGTGCTATGTCTGTCCGTACGTCATACCTGTGTTCTCGTCCGGGTTGTATCAAGCGTTTCGTAGTAGCATTGTTACTATCATAACCGAATACGCAGGCGACAACCCCGTCATTGCAATAATGTGTTCACTCGTCGTCATATTTTCTTAGTGCATTCAATTTATATATAAAGTTCCTTACTCAAATTTCTTCATACATTCTGTGTAGAATTATTGATACATAACTCAGACAATCATGGACAAAAGTATTCAACCCTTTTTCTTCACCCCTTGTACCCCATTTCAATGTTGGAAGTGAATGTTAAAAGTTGCAGGTCCAAGTTACATGTATGTCCCAACATTGAAACGGGGTAGAAGGGGAAAAAGGGTCAAGACTTTTGTCCATGATTGTACTGTAGGTACTGAAGACTTGATAACAGTCTTCGTTTGTGTAAATTGTTGGGTAGTATTTAAAGTATTCTTAGGATGCTGTACCTTGGAAGGTGTATTATAAGCACTGAACATTATTATCAAGAAGGTATTAAAATCACTCTTTACGTAGTAGGTCTAATTTAGTCTTTTAGGACAGTTAGTGCTGGCAATACTAAGCTTGTTCTCAGAGTCCAGTCTTATCATTTCTAACCTTTAGACAAGCCCAATAAACTTATCTGTTTTAAAGCAGGGTTCTAGCTACGGTAAGCGGCGCTGGGCGGGCCCGCCCAGGACTCGCAATTCCCGCCCACCACTCGGCTCCAAGATTCACTCTTCCGCCCAGCACTCAAAAGTTCAATTCGGTTAAATAATTAAGTGTTTAAACAGATCTCCTTCTAATCTCGCTCTATTTATGTCATTTACACACATAACATAACATACATTACGCACATTAAATTCCGATCAAAACAACTGAACTATAGGAATTTAATGCAATTGAACGTACATATTATCATAAAATCACCCATACACGAAGCTCTTTGCATAAGCTAACGTACATGCACACAGTTCAGGTTCATGTTTTAATCCTTGTGAATCATTGCTGGCAGCTTGCCAAGTCCGTCACTTGCCATACAAACAAACTTTAAGAAAGTAAAAATTACACCCCCCCAAGGCATGCTTATAGACCGGTCGAAATGTAAGTAACCAATCAAATTTGTTATAAATCCCATATGTACTTAACATTATAACGGACTGATCGATATTCTTTAGATTTGTGGGGAATTTTATATTGATAAAAGTTGTTGCGTAATTTATAGGAAAATGTGCCGCTTGGCTTTCGTCAAACAATACTGGGACGAAAATAAAAGCGGTAAAAAGTTGGGGCAAGATGAATAACAATAAGAATTGAGAGAAGTTTTTCTGGTATATGTTTGTACTTTTTCTAGGGGGGGGGAGGGCACTTTGACAGTTAAATATCCATTGTATTTTGAATACCCATTGTACATAAAAAATATTTTACAAATTCTTCTACCATTCTGATTAAAAAAAAAAAACTTTTTCATTGACAATTTGTCAATAAAAGTGGACTAAATTGTGACAGTTCTTCACAGGAGGGGGGTCTAGGAGGTCACCTTGGATTACACTGGAACCCAGCACTCAAACTTGTCTAGCTAGAACCCTGTTTTAAAGATATATAGCTACAATTGAGGCTCAACTTTTCTTCACACAATCATACAGCACATACCATGCATATGACACACTGACCTACATGTATCATACAATCACAGACACTAAACCCGGATCACCATTTATGCTTTATGCATTTCTAAATTATGGCTAGTCAAAATTCCAAGAGTTTAATATATATACAAACTTTGTGGATGTGGCAATTGGAAGGCAGCCCTTCCAATATTAACTTCAATTGTTGTGGACTTAAAATTGTCTGTTTCACCTTTGTATTGGCCAAGAGTACATAGGTCCAAGATGCAAACATTTTGTCCACATATTTGCACATTTTCTTAACTATTTCACCTGAAAACTAAAGCAGCTATAAAACGGCTAATATTCAACTGAATCTCTCTCTCTCTCTAGGTGCCGAGTCTGGAACAAACATTGGCGATCACGGCCCTCCAGTCACTTCAGTTTAGAGCTAAATGCATCAACTTATTGTTACTAAGGCTGTTGTTGGTTGCCCAGTTGTTTAAGCTTTGGACATATTTAACATGCTGCCTTCCTCTGCTTCTTTTGCCCTGGAGTGTCATGATTATACTTGGGAAAATACAGCAGTAGTTTCCCCTTGCCTTCTGCCGGTTTGCATACAGTTTACTCTGATAGCCTTTGACGAACAACATCTTCCTGCAAGGCAGCAGGTATTTGTGGATGGCCGTTGACTCATAAGGATTTCATCCGCCCTTTAACAAGTTTTATTTTTGGTCCTGCTGGGGATCCACTACCCTCCTCATCCAGCAAGCTGAATGGGGGAGCCAGTTTGGTCGCTGACCACTCAACCCATGGACAGGTAGTGCTGGATAAATGGTTACTAGTAGCAGTTTAGGACTGACCTGACCTCAACTAAATAAAAATGGGTTATTCTGTTGTTTAAAAATTAAAAAATAAAACAAATAAAATAATAATAATTGTAAAATTCAAGAGCATCTATAACCTGAGCCAATTGTCTTATTTTAGTACAACAATACCTACTATGTGAGAGATTCCGCTTGTCTATTCCAGCTTGTTCTTAGGATTGTTGACGGCCACAAAATGGTACAGCACTACCAGCAGGAACAGTGTCACACCTAGAACATTGGCAAAAATGGCAAGCTGAATGTCAGTGATCATCTTGCACTGAATCTGATCTCCTTGAACCTTTGGGAGCAAATGAAAGAAACAAGTTTTTCAACATGGATTGTTTTAACATTTATTGTTAAAGGTCAATAGACTTTTATGCGATGAAATGCTATCTAATTTGCATAACTAGCTACAAATTGAACATCAGCCAATTCAAATCCAACAAAGGACACAATTTTCCAAGATTCATTGCTATGATTTCTGTTTAATAAGTGTAGGCATGTGCTATGTTTAATCAGTGCATCTTGAAATGTAAGTTATATAAATCTTCATCGAAATGAATTAATGTTAGGATTCAGGACTGCAGGAATGGAAAATATAGCGGACCATGGCACCCATGGTCCCGGAACATTTTATCATGTGTCCTGATAGAGGATTCAAATCTAAACCAACTACCAAAACTCTAAATCAAAATCTTATTCCTATCTTAAGTTATTGCTGTTTGATGTCGACACATGGAGGCTGAGAGGCTGCCATTTTGTTCAAACCTGTATCAAAATCTTGTGCATTATGACACTCTTTCCCCAACAGAGACATAGGGATTGTAATGCATTTCTTCATAGCTTTAATTCAATTTTTCATTCCAAAATAATGTGACACATAAGTTTTTAAAGCATGTTTTGATAATTTCTTATGTACACAAAAATGTCCTTAAACCTTAAAAAGAAAAAACAATTTTTCATGATCAAGAGGGCGACCAAAAATAACTTGGAGAAGAACAGTTCAGACAGAGAGAAAGCAGCTTGGGTGAGACAGTTGTGAGGGAAGCGACAGAATTTGCAAGAGACAGGAAAAAATGGGAGAAACTGCTTCATGAAGCTTCAGGAGAGAGCGGTAAGGTAAGAATAGCACTTGAGATTGATTATAAAGAAATGCAAGGCATTCCAACATCCTGTTAGGCTGATGACATCATATTTTGTATGTTTTAAAATTAAAATGATGGCTCCCATATGTAGTAGTAACATCAAAGTTTTCAACAATTACCCAAAAAAAAAGTTTTAAATTGCTTCGAGTGGTATGAAACTTGGTCAGAAGAATTGCTATTTTCAATTCTATTATATGAAATAAGGATTATGTCAGATTTTAAGTCTCCTTAGTTTAAAATTTGCAAAATAAATTTCTTTACAATCCATTTCCTGCAAAACTTTCCTCCTTAGGTGTAAATTTTGAGACAGTTTTTGATCGATGTGTCTTAGAAATGAAATTCCAGTCTTTTTTTATTAGCAAACTCAAGTTAAATCAAAGTATTTACATTTGCTCATGAACAAATATGAAATTTGGGATGAAAATATCACTGTTATTTAGCCATCTGTTTCAGTCTATATGTAATATGGTTTTTAGAATAGCTTAAGATTTTCCCATTTTGTACCTACTGAGGAATGTTTTTAAAACTTTTTTGCAGGTAAAGGATTGCTAAGGAATTCTATCTTGCAATTTTGAAGAGTTTTATGATCAGCGATGTGAGTTTTTAAATTACTAACCAAAGATTAGACAAAACTTGAGGTTTTTTCCTATACAGCCTAACACTAATGACCTCTATGGGTGCCATTTTAAGTGTGGCCTTTTTACTACCAGTCACAGAAATTTTTACCAAAATTTTTAAGGTCCCAGAAAGAAATTGATTTTTTCCACCCTTGCAGGACTGTGTGACTCCAGTCCCTGTCCCTGTCATTTTTTCCGTGGCTAAATTGCAGAATCCAACACATTGTTCAAAGCATCCTCTACAACTCCACAGGTGGACTCGCACTTGCAGTCACTAGATAATAATCTTCATGTTGCATCTTGTTTGCGCACAACAACTACGCCTGCAGACAAAGGAAAAGTTCCTACTCCATCACTACGACAATGCCTGCAGAGATAGGACAATCTCCTACTCCCATCACTACGACTACGCCTGCAGAGATAGGACAAGCTCCTACTCCATCACTACGACTATGCCTGCAGAGAAAGGAACATTCTCTATTGCAACTAAGTGCTTCTTTTTGAAAGAATGCCTGATAGTATTAGCAAACTCAAGGTGTGGTCTCACAAGCGATTTGAAAAGGATGATCAGATTATCTTCATCAATATAAGTGAATGTGTGTCGGATTAGGCTTAGAATATTGTGGCTTTCTTGACTTTGGAATTGCTGTGACCATCAAAGGAGAGCTGAGAGTCAACCAATAGGGATGTGCATTTTCGTTTAATTCATTAAACGATAAACGATTATCTGTATCGATCGTTTATCGGTTAACCGATAACACGCTGAAAAGTCAGATGGAATTAAGCCCATTGTCAATGTTGTATCTTGTTGCACATACTGTGTGTACAGTACAGTACAGTACTAGGCCTGTTTAGTATAGTAAACAATTAGCATGAGTGGCATCAAAAATCTGCTTCATTTTGAGGATATCTGGCGATATACTCTAACAAACACATCTTTCTAACAAAAAACAAAGAACATTCAATAAAATATTACAAATATTCACGAATGACTGCCAGAGTCAAGATTTTGAATTGAATGTATAAGCTGTTCGATTAGTGTTAGTATATGCGATTACCACGGCCATTTTGAAGAGGGTGTTGCAACTATTACATGTTCTCTTCAATACCTAAACATGAGAACATTAAAAAGAGAAAACTTCTTCAACAAGTAAAATTCTAATTGAATTGAATCCGTTAATTTTAATCCTATTGTATACCCAAAAAATACACTTTTAGTTGCCAAATGTTCATCAAAATAATGGACTTCCGTCTTTTATCACCGGATTATGTGGCAAGTGTGATGCATTGTTGATCGAGTGCTTCCTTGTTTAAGTAGTGAATGGTAAGATGGCGACATCGGCCGCATCTAGAGTTTAAAGAAAATCCACAATTTTGTTTGGTATAAAGCCATATAAGTGGACAAGATATTGATTTTGGTGCATTTAAGGAATTATTACAAGACATTTTCAGGATATTTTCACTATACAAAGTAAGTATGTGGTGGACAGAATATCACTGTTGCCGTCAGCGAATGGGCTTAGCATTGATTAGGCCTAGCAAACTGTGTAGGGTGCTCCTATTCTGATGACTTTTCGAGTTCGTCGAAAGGGACAAATCAAAGTTAGTGATGCTGTAAAGGGAAAAAATATTAATTTTCTTTGACCAATTTGATTATCAAAGTGAATGCTAAGTGGTTAATATATGGGGAATGGTTTGAATTAGTTTTGAGGCCGAATTTTTAGTTAAATAAAACACTAATTATTGTGATGGTAAACGATAGTAATGATTGTTTATCGGTTTACCGATAAACGGTCGCATCCCTATCAACCAATACACCTAGATCTTTAGCATGGCAAACATGAGATAAGAACTGAATTGAATTACTACTATCATCCACCATGTGATAGGGAAACTGGTAACTTGAGTTGATAGAGAGAACCTGGCAATTCTTAGGGGGGAATCTCAACAGCCAAAGATTAGACCAATTTTGAAGTGAGTAGAGATCATCCTGTTGATAGTCCATATTAGTATGGATAGGCATGAATATTTTGGTGTCATCTGCAAATAGGAGAACATTGGATTCCATGTTGAGTGGCAGATCATTTATATTTATGACAAAGAGTACTGGTCCTAAAACGCTACCCTGGGGGATGCCACTAGTTATGTCATTCCAAAAAGAGAGGCACCCGTTGACACTCACTCTTTGCACACAAAGAGAAAGGACTTCAACCAGCCAAATAAGGGGTCACGAAAAACCATATCCATGGAGTTTTGTCAGTAGTCGCTTATGAGGGACTGTGTCAAAAGCTTTCTTGAAATCCATTAGGACGATATCAATTTGTAACTTGCTGTCGGCAGCTGCTGACCAAGAGCCCAAAGCATTCAGAAGAAGGAGAGTGGTTGAACGGCCTTTTATAAAGCCAAATTGTTGGTCGCAGATCAGATTATTATGTGAAAGATAATCCATTATATGCTCACGGAGGATAGATTCAAAAATCTTGCAAACTATACTAGTGAGACTCACAGGTCTATACTTCTCCGATTATTGCAGGTTACCTTTTTTTTTTTTTTTTTGTAGATGGCAGAAATGTTGGCTAGTGTTCACATGTCAAGAACTTCCATTGAATGAAGTGACTTGTTGAATATAATGCTGATTTGGCTTGGCTTTGACATGAGCTACAGTAACTCTTTAAGTACACGTGTGTGAAGATTATCAGAATCTTGTGATATGCTAGCATCCACTGAAAGAAGCTTATCAAGTACTTTATCTCTGCCACTTGATAATCTGCCAGGATGAGGCATGCATTGGTACGGCTTGAAAAAGTTGGGAGTGGCTGTGTCTCCTTTACAAAAACACTGGAAAAGAAGTTAGCCAATATGTTGGCCTTGTCCTAGTCATGATTCGCAAGGGTAGTATCATTTGTATCCGAATTTGGCACAAGAAGGCTTGATATACGGTACCACTACGACTTTTTGTCTTTCTTTTTACATACCGCCAATTTTTTTAGGATTGTATTTTTTCTGCAGTGAAAGGTCTCTTTCAAAGTCACAATGTTTTTTCCATGTTAAAGCTTAAACTTTGTTCCGGAGTTTACAGTAGGCTTTATAACGGTCATGTATTATTTTCCGAATACCTCTGCCAACATCTGCACTTCTTCTGAATAATGCAGAGAACACTCTCATAAAGAAGTACCTTATGCTTTTCTTGTAAAACTGTGGACTGTTTTTTTATGGGTATGTTGGCCTTGATTGACTTTGAGACAAGAGAGTGAAATGCAGTGTAGAAATCCCCTTTGTTGCGATTCAACTTTGGCACACCTGAGACTGAGAACACCTAATGTTGAAAGTTAGCAGAGAATGATCGCTTTTTCCAAGAGGGCTTAGAAAGTCAATATAATGCACAGCCTCCTCACCCTTGGAGATGATTAGATGAGGGTTATGCACTTGTCAGTTGTATGACTCACCCCTACTACCCCCCGACAATGTCAGTCAAAGGCAAGTCATTGACATACGAAAGTGTGACCCACATGTGCATCATTGTACCAAATTGTCAGTCAGCAGAGTGACTCTGGGGTGGGTTAATTTACTTCACACCCATTGACTTTGTACAGGTGATTGATTTGGGGTAAGTCATTTCATAACAAATGTTAGTCACCCAAGTGACTGAGGGGTGCGTCAATGTACATGTTTTGTCCACCCACTTTGCTGCAATGATTCACCTTGTGCGGGGGTGTAGGGGTGAGTCACACAATTGACAAGTGCATTATGCCCGACATGTCCCCTGGTGCCAGTGGTGGGTTTCATAATATGTAGGTTATCTTGTAGGCAATCCAAAAAGGCAACTTAATTATTTGTGTCATTACCATTGATAATAGGTAGGTTGAACTTGCCAACAACAACCAAATGATTGAAGTTAATTGAACTTGTGCATTTATAAATTCATACTCATAGAACTTAGAAGCTTGATATTTTCTTATCCAGAATTTCATTTTTGACTTTTTTCGGCAAATCGGGAAGTTTGTACACCAAACATTTAATATCATGCGCAGCTTTCAGTAGCTGTACTATTAAAGCTTAAAAATACGCTACCTAATTAGGTGGTCTGGAAAACATGTATGATTTACGCCGAAGATCTTCAGCGTGGAGCTGGATCAATTTGAATTTTTTTGCCATACTTTCTTCCCAATTTATCAATAAGTACATTAAAAGTATTGCTACGCTAGAACCATTGGTGTAAAGAAACAAGGTTTTAAACATCTCTGGTATAAATCTTTGGTGTGGAGAAAACAAACTTTACAGTGTGGCTGAGGCTGAGCTGAAGTTAGGCCTACAATTTACAAATATTCAATAAAAATAAAGTTAAGTTTTATTTAGAATTTCTCAGATTAACAGGTGAAATCATGAGCTTTTGTGGAAGTAGGAAAAAAATCATTTGCCAGAGGTCAGACATCTGAACTTGTGAATCTGAATAGAGCATAAAATAGTATGATAAAAAATAAAATAAAAATCAATTAGCAAGCTTAGCAAGTTTAGCTTTAAAACAATTTAGACTTGGTGCATGTACAATGTCTGATGGTAAAGCATTCCAATCTTTTAGTGTTTGAGGAAAGAAAGAGTATTTATAAACACTCTTTTAGCATAAGGAACGTGGAAATTCAGATCATGGTTATTTCTTGTATTAATTCTTGCGTTTGGGATCAGGTTATCATTATCAATGGCGACAAGACTGTTTTGATTTTATGTAGCATTTTTAGACAGGTGTTCCTTCTTTTTGTTATTAGCAGGGGCCAATCTAATTTATGGAGCTTGACACTGGATTTATAAGAGTAGTCTGCCATACAGAAACTGGCTGCTCTCCATTGATTTGATTCAAGCTTATCTACATCGCACTGGTGATAAGGGTCCCAAACTGCTGATGCATACTCAAGTACTGGCCTATCTAGAGCTTTATATGCAGTGGTTTTAACGTCAGTGGGACAGTTTGAGAGGTTACATCTTAATAGGCCAAGTACAGAGTTTTTGTTGGTGATTTGTGTATATGTTTATCCCATCTGAGTTTATTATCAACTTCAACACCTAGGTACGGGTGGGAGTTGACATATTTTAGCGGCTGGTTGCACAAGGTATAAACTGGTGATTTATAGCATTTTCTAGGAGATATTGAGAGGATGTAGCATTTAGAGGGGTTGAAATTCATTTGCCATTTATTTTACCATTTATCAAGTTTATTTAGATCATCTTGGAGAATTTGTTGGTCAGAGGGTTTATCAATTGTTCTGTACACAAGACAATCATCAGCAAACAGTCTAACCGTGCTGTTTATATTATCAGGGATGTCATTGACATATAAAAGGAAGAGCAAAGGACCTAAAACGGTGCCTTGTGGTACACCAGATAGAACTTGTTTAGAATTTGAGATTTCGCCATCACAGACAACACGCTAAATGCGGTTGCTGAGGAAGGATGCAAACCAGGCCAGTAGATTTCCATCAATGCTATATGCGGAAAGTTTGAATAACAGACGTTGGTGTGGGACTTTATCGAACGCTTTTGAGAAGTTGAGTATAGCCATAGAGATGGTACTGTTTTGGTCAATTTGTTTAGAACTATCATTTATTGTTAGGAGAAGTTGTGTTTCAGTTGATCTTTTTGCTTGAAAGCCATGTTGGAGATCAGTTAAGATATTATGCTCATCAAGGAATTTCATCACATGTGAGTGGATTATATGCTCAAGGATTTTACTACACACGCAAGTAAGAGAGACTGGTCTGTAATTAGCTGGGTTGTGTTTATCACCTTTTTTAAAAACACTACATTTGTTTGCTTTTTTCCACTTGTTTGGGATAGTACCATTATCTACAAAGGTTTGGAAGAGATTAGTTAGGATTTCATAAAGGTCTTCCGCATGTGTTTTTAAGAACCATGGTGGTATATTGGACAGGACCTGAGGCTTTGTTTGGGCTTAGGTTTTGCAGTTGCTTTTTGACACCTCCTGGAGTGATTATAAGTTGGTTTATTTTGTTGGTGGTGAGTGGTTTAATTACAGGGATTTGAGAGGTATCTTCTTCTGTGAAAATGCTGAAAAACTGGTGGTTTAGAATGTTAGCTTTAGTCATACTGTCACTACAAAGTTTACCGTTGTTTATAAGGTCTGACACACCCACCGAATTACTTTTAAGTCTTTTTATGTAGGACCAAAATGCCTTGGGGTTTTCAGTTAGGGAATTTTTAAGTTTATTACAGATAAAGTTGTTTCTAGCTTCTTTGATGTTTTTACAGACAGATTTCCTAAAGCTTTTGTATGTATTCAAGTCATGGATTTGTTGAGTTTTCTTCGCTTTCTTGAACAGTTTATGCTTTTTCTTGCAGAGACAGCATTGAATATGGGTGAACCAAGGTAGATTTAGTTTAGTTGAGGTGAATTTGTGAGGTGTTTTTTTTCTTCAATAATCAGTTTAATTTCCTTTTCAAAGAAATTCCATTTTTCATCAACATTAATGGATGAGCTATTGAACTTAGAATAATATCGCAGTTTAACTTTAGACAGGTCTTCTTTTATGCATTCTGTGTTAGCTTTTTTCCTTAAATAGATTTTACGTTTAGGCAACTTTTTACGAGGAGGGGAGATGTTTAGGGTCAGTTCAACAATATCATGGTCACTTATACCGGGTGCGACATTAGCTAAGTTAACTGCTGGTGAGTTGTTAGTAAATACAAGATCAAGAATGTTGTTATATCTGGTAGGTGACTGCACCATTTGAGTGAGATTGAATGAATCGGCCACTTCAAGAAGCATTTTGGCTGCTTTGGAGGAAGCGTTAGTGCCTGAAATAATGTTTTGGCTGCAGTCAATGTTAGGTTGGTTGAAATCACCAGCAAGAATAACATTGTTTTTGTCAGCATTTTCCCCTAACTTTTGTAGTAATTTTCTCAACTCAAGAAGACTAGTAAGGTCATTGTAACTGGGCCTGTAAAAAGTTCCTACATACATGCTCTTTTCCTTAGGAAATTGGAATTTGGTCAAGATGATATCAGTCTAGTCTAGTTTAGTGAGCTCAGTAACAATCAAATCATTTTTTATTGCCTGTAATACACCACCATAACCATTTGTACTTCTATCTTTGCGAATGACTGTATAGTTGTTGGGAAAAATGTCAGAGTTGTTGATTTCCGAACTTAGCCAGGTTTCAGTGCCAATAATGACATCTGGGTCTTTGTCTTTTATAAGGCTTTCAGTGGAGGCTTTCTTGTTTCGAACACTTCAAAAGTTGATAACAAGAAATTTAAGAACCTTCCTTCTTACCTTTTTTGGATTAGTTTTTAATTTGACATCGGGATGGTGGTTGGACCCTGAGTCAAGGCCGGAAGAATAAGTGCCTCATTTGAGTTAGTACACTTGATGGAATTGTTAGTTGAGAAGAAAGAATCGGAGAAGTTCATAAAGTCACAAGTATTACATATCCAGGTACAGCTAGAATGCATGAGGTCGCTGTGTTTTGAGTTATCAATGTTGCAGCACTTAGTGTGGATCCATTGATCACAAATGTCACACTGTACTGCTTTATCAGATCTCCTACACTGGAGTCCACTTAGGCCACAAGGAGTCAAACAGTCCAAACTAAACCAATAATCGGTTGATGATGCAAGGGTGTTGTAAGCTGCATTACTAATGCCTGCACACTTACTATGAACCCACGAGTCACAGTCATCACAACAAATACCTTTCTGGTTATTTTTGACAGATTTGTTGCATTGTTTGCTGATTATTTTATTAACAAAATAACTAACATCAGAGATGACCTCACAAGTAGTCCTAAATATACACCGGTCACGACTAAAAGCATTCCATCATTGACTCAATTTGATGCATTATCAGATGAGGACTTGAAGAAAATAATAAGTTCTATGCCTACAAAATCATGTGAAAGAAACATTATCCCAACTACATTTATAAAGCATGACTTGGATACAATTCTTCCCGTTTTAAGTCAGCTCGTCAACACATCTTTGAAATCTGGCGTATTTGCTGAAAAATGGAAAATTGCCACTGTTCGTCCGCTTCTTAAGAAGGCTAATTTAGACACCCAACTTATAAACTATAGACCTGTAAGCAATTTATGTTTCATTTCAAAGTTGGTGGAGAAGGCTGCCCTGATGCATCTTAATTTCCATTGTGAAAAACATCACTTGATGCCAGATTACCAGTCCGCATACCGTACCAATTACAGTTGCGAAACGGCTTTGACCAAATTAATGAACAATCTACTTTGGTCTATGGAAAGGCAAGAGGTCTCTGCGTTGTCTTGTATAGACCTAAGTGCCGCATTTGACACGGTAGACCATGAAATATTGCTCAAAGTTTTAAATGTTAAATTTGGTATAGAAGGCACCGCTCTTCTCTGGTTTCAGTCCTATTTGAAGTCACGATGCTTTAGAGTCTCTATTGAAAATATGTTTTCAACTACTGGGTATTTGAATTTTTCTGTGCCACAAGGATCATGCCTAGGCCCCTTTTTATATCTAGTTTATGCCAGTACCATGCAGGAAATGATTTCACATGATTTAACACTCTATGGCTATGCCGATGACCATGCAATTAGGGGAGCTTTTTATAGTAATAATCGTAACTCTGAAATTAAATGTAAAACTGATATTGAGGACTGCATGATTAACATTAAACATTGGATGGACTCTAATCGACTAAAAATGAATGATGCAAAGACAGAATTTATTTTATTTGGTCATGATAAGCAATTAAGAAAATGTAGCACAAATGATATTAATGTAGTTGGTACTAATGTGAACAAATCACATACCATTAGATATTTGGGTGCCCTGCTTGATGAAACACTGTCTCTTAGATCTCATGTCACAAAAAAAAGGCCAAATTGCTATGTTAAACATTCAAAGACTCAAACAAATTCGCTACTCTCTCACCATTGATGTATGTAAAACACTTGTGCAATGTCTTGTTATATCTCATTTAGATTATGCTAATGCTATTTTAATCAGTTTACCTATTTGTGAATTAAATAAGCTTCAACGAATACAAAACATTGCTGCAAAATTTATTCTCGGAAGGGACTATAGAGATAGTTCCACACAAACCCTCAAAGATTTACATTGGTTACCCAAGCAAGGAGAACGTGATGGACTGTAAGGGTGGTGGGAGTGAGGTGGGAGTGAGGTTGGTGTGACCTATTCTAAGACAGGTAATATGAACGTTGTCGACACGAGAGAGGTTGTGGATAGTGGGTTTGATCAGAATGGTGGGAAAACAGGAAAGGGGAAAACAAATAGTCAGTTATCATTGCAGTCAATAGGAGAAAAACATATTTTTGTCATTTTTCAACAACTACTGGACAGAATTTTCGCTGACTGGCAGAGGCAACACAAGTATTCATAAAAGATATTTCATTGACTGTAATGATAAAGTTTCCCCTACAACTTGGCAAAGCCGTTCTGAGTTCGTACGGTTACGTCGACTCCCGACCACGAGAATACAGTGAGATTGAGAACACTTAATAACATTAGGCTCAAGCCTCGGAAGCAGCCTACCGTGTAAAGTGGCCTGGTCATGACACGTAAGCATACGGTCATGTAAAAAAGGAATTAGAAATGTTTCACGGAATCAAAATTACGTGATATAACAAATTGGTCTCTTAATCACGATTGATGAGGATAAATATTAACATGATATAAATTAAAAATAAAAGCAAAATTGACAAGTCTAACCGTGAATTTCAATCAAAGTTTGACGGACCAGCTCCACATCAACACACAGGTTAAATTTTTGCGAGGAAAGGAAATTTCTTTGAAGAGGTGCTAGATTTCCTTGATGAGGTGCTAGATTTCCTAAGCCTCGTCAGTTCTCAGGATAAGATCGATTCCAGGGATTTGTCGTAAGTATGCTTAGTGTAGGAACCGGAAGGGAAAGCGCTGCAGGATAGAATATGTTTGAGATAACTAGGCCTAACTGTTAGTTAAGACACAAGAAAGCAATCCACGGAGTTGCTGATCTCATCACCTTAAGTGGGGGGAATAGCTACTAACAATGACTATGGGGGAAATCATGGTTAAAAGGGGTCACTAGCTCTGTAACCTTTGATCCCAAAATATCTACAGGACACCACTTAGTATGTTAAAAACGCTATGGCCATGGGATCTGATTTCGATCATTATTCGTACCCCCTCCATTATTATTAGTAGGCCTGATGATTTCGTTCCAGAGTTGGCCTGTACCCTATAATGACTTATGGGGAGTAAGCTATAATTCAACAACGGCACTATTTTCTTTCGCTTCCAAACCAAAAGAATTAAAAAAAAAAAATTTTTTCAATGGGGCAGTACAAGAATGACTAACCAAGAAAAGGAACAAGAAATGCAAATTGATTGATCAGCACGGCAATTTATTTGATGTGGTTATAGCATTGGGATAATGGGCTTGTCAAAAAATTCATGAGTACAGTTTTTGAAAGAAAAACTGGCAGCTCAGCTATATTCAAAAAGGAAGCAAGAAATTGTATATATATATATATATATATATATATATATATATATATATATATATATATATATATATATATATATATATATATATATATATATATATATATATATATATATATATATATATATATATATATATATATATATATATATATATATATATATATATATATATATATATATATATATATATATATGCATATATATATGTATATATATATATATATATATATATATATATATATATATATATATATATATATATATATATATATATATATATATATATATATATATATATATATATATATATATATATATATATATATATATATATATATATATAAAGATATATATATATATATATATATATATATATATTTATATATATATATATACATATATATATATATATATATATATATATATATATATATATATATATATATATATATATATATATATATATATATATACACATATACATATATATATATATATATATATATATATATAAATATAAATATATATATATATATATATATATATCTTTATATATATATATATATATATATATATATATATATATATATATATATATATATATATATATATATATATCTATATATATATATATATATATATATATATATATATATATATATATATATATATATATATATATATATATATATACATGTACCGAAACCGTACTGACTATTTCGTTTCTTCGTCAGGCAAAAACGTGGTTAACCACTTTCTTCTTCTACTACCACTTCTTCTGCTACCACTTCTTCTGCTACTACCTCTTCTGCTACTACCTCTTTTGCTACCACTTCTTCTGCTACTACTTCTTCTGCTACCACTTCTTCTGCTACTACTTCTTCTGCTACCACTTCTTCTGCTACCACTTCTTCTGCTACCACTTCTTCTGCTACTACTTCTTCTGCTACCACTTCTTCTGCTACCACTTCTTCTGCTACCACTTCTTCTGCTACCACTTCTTCCTGCTACCACTTCTGCTACCACTTCTGCTACCACTTCTTCTGCTACCACTTCTTCTGCTACCACTTCTCCTGCTACCACTTCTTCTGCTACCACTTCTTCTGCTATTACTTCTTCTGCTACCACTTCTTCTGCTACCACTTCTTCTGCTACTACTTCTTCTGCTACCACTTATTCTGCTACTTCTTCTTCTGCCACCACTTCTCTTGCTACCACTTCTTCTGCTACTACTTCTTCTGCTACCACTTATTTTGCTACCACTTCTTCTGCTACCACTACTTTTTCTGCTACCACTTATTCTGCTACCACTTCTTCTGCTACTACTTCTTCTGCTACCACTTCTTCTGCTACTACTTCTTTTGCTACTACTTCTTCTGCTACCACTTCTTCTGCTACTACTTCTTTTGCTACCTCTTATTCTGCTACCACTTCTTCTGCTACCACTTCTTTTGCTACCTCTTCTTCTGCTACCACTTCTTCTGCTACCACTTCTTCTGCTACCACTTATTCTGCTACCACTTCTCCTGCTACTACTTATTCTGCTACCACTTCTTCTGCTACCACTTCTTCTGCTACCACTTCCTCTACTACCACTTCTTCTGCTACCACTTCTTCTGCTGCCGCTTCTTCTGCTGCCACTTCTTTTGCTACCACTTCTTCTGCTACCACTTCTTCTGCTACCACTTCTTCTGCTACCACTTCTTCTGCTACCACTTCTTCTGCTACCACTTCTTCTGCTACCGCAGCTTCTGCTGCCGCTTCTTCTGCTGCCGCTTCTTCTGCTACCACTTCTTCTGCTACCACTTCCTCTGCTACCACTTCTTCTGCTACCACTTCTTCTGCTACCACTTCTTCTGCTACCACTTCTTCTGCTACCACTTCTTCTGCTACCACTTCTTCTGCTACCACTTCTCCTGCTACCACTTCTTCTGCTACCACTTCTTCTGCTACTACTTCTTCTGCTACCACTTCTTCTGCTACCACTTCTTCTGCTACTACTTCTTCTGCTACCACTTATTCTGCTACTTCTTCTTCTGCCACCACTTCTCTTGCTACCACTTCTTCTGCTACTACTTCTTCTGCTACCACTTATTTTGCTACCACTTCTTCTGCTACCACTTCTTCTGCTACTACTTTTTCTGCTACCACTTATTCTGCTACCACTTCTTCTGCTACTACTTCTTCTGCTACCACTTCTTCTGCTACTACTTCTTTGCTACTACTTCTTCTGCTACCACTTCTTCTGCTACTACTTCTTTTGCTACCTCTTATTCTGCTACCACTTCTTCTGCTACCACTTCTTTTGCTACCTCTTCTTCTGCTACCACTTCTTCTGCTACCACTTCTTCTGCTACCACTTCTTCTGCTACCACACTTTCCTACCACTTCTCCTGCTACTACTTATTCTGCTACCACTTCTTCTGCTACCACTTCTTCTGCTACCACTTCCTCTACTACCACTTCTTCTGCTACCACTTCTTCTGCTGCCGCTTCTTCTGCTGCCACTTCTTTTGCTACCACTTCTTCTGCTACCACTTCTTCTGCTACCACTTCTTCTGCTACCACTTCTTCTGCACCACTTCTTCTGCTACCACTTCTTCTGCCACCGCAGCTCTGCTGCCGCTTTTCTGCTGCCGCTTCTTCTGCCACCACTTCTTCTGCTACCACTTCCTCTGCTACCACTTCTTCTGCTACCACTTCTTCTGCTACCACTCTTCTGCTACCACTTCTTCTGCTACCACTTCCTCTGCTACCACTTCTTCTGCTACCACTTCTTCTGCTACCACTTCTTCTGCTACCACTTCTTCTGCTACCACTTCTTCTGCTACCACTTCTTCTGCTACCACTTCTTCTGCTACCACTTCTTCTGCTACCACTTCTTCTGCTACCACTTCTTCTGCTACCACTTCTTCTGCTACCACTTCTTCTGCTACCACTTCTTCTGCTACCACTTCTTCTGCTACCACTTCTTCTGCTACCACTTCTTCTGCTACCACTTCTTTTACTACCACTTCTTCTTTTTCTTCTTCTTCTTCTTCTTCTTCTTCTTCTTCTTCTTCTTCTTCTTCTTCTTCTTCTTCTTTTTTTTTTTTCTTCTTCTTCTTCTTCTTCTTCTTCTTCTTCTTCTTCTTCTTCTTCTTCTTCTTCTTCTTCTTCTTCTTCTTCTTCTTCTTCTTCTTCTTCTTCTTCTTCTTCTTCTTCTTCTTTCTTCTTCTTCTTCTTCTTCTTCTTCTTCTTCTTCTTCTTCTTCTTCTTCTTCTTCTTCTTCTTCTTCTTCTTCTTCTTCTTCTTCTTCTTCTTCTTCTTCTTCTTCTTCTTCTTCTTCTGCTACCGCAGCTTCTTCTTCTTCTTCTTCTTCTTTCTTTATTCTTTATTTCCCCCTCTTTCTTCCTTTCTTTTCCTTATTTTTCTTTCTTTTCTTTTTTTCATTCCTTTTTCCTCTTCCTTCTCCCTTTTTCTTTCTTTCTTTTCTTTCCTTTTTCTACTTTCTTTTCCCATTTCCTTTTTGCCGACAAGCATCACAAAGCTTCCTTTCCCCTTTGACCACGCCCTGCTGAAGAATTTGGTAAAGCGTTATTAGAATGCCAAACAATTGGAATTTCATGCAACGCAATTCATTGATAGGAACACTTTCAGACTAGACATGTTGGTCATTTTTGTTATAAAACATACCACGTGTAAATGTTTATATTACTCGTTTCCATGGTATCTTTACGGGAACACTTCCAGTCCGGCTTCTAACCCTCCGGCCAGCCCGCACCTAAACGGGTCCATGTAATTGGAATAAGTTTTCAGCCCTCCCCGGGATAGCCCTACCCGGAATAGCCCTACCCGGGATAGCCCTACCCGGGATAGCCCTACAAGGATAGCCCTACCCGGGATAGCCCTACTCGGGATAGCCCTACCCGGGATAGCCCTACTCGGGATAGCCCTACCCGGAATAGCCCTACCCGGGATAGCCCTACCCGGGATTTTCCTACAAGGGATATTCCTACAAAGGATAGCCCTACGAGGGATAGGCCTACTAGGATAGCCCTACAAGGATAGCCCTACAAGGGATAGCCCTACAATATTTCTTCTTTAAATAAAGCTTTAAAACAGTAAAAGACTGAAAAGCCAAACAATCACAACCGATCACTAAATATTTTCCCATCAAGCATGTCGCGTTCCCCTGAACGAGACATTTCCCCGATTGATTATCTAGGTGAGAGAATGCCCTTCCCCCTACCTGCACGCCACTTACGTACTTTAAACATGGTCGACTTTTTATCGTACCTACATACATACTTACTTTGGTACGAAGGTAATAACAAATAGACATGTGGATTTAAATAGACATGTGAATATATGACAAAAATAAATATAGGCGATATGAAAGAAATTAAGCAGACAAAAGTTTAAGTATATATGTAAAAATTACAAACTATTTAAGTAGTAACCATACCCTCCCCCAACACACACACACGCACACTATACACGTGGATTACGCACCATCAATTTTAAAACCCCTCTTTCCCAGCATACACACACTGTATGAAAATCCCGGATCCGCCCCGACTTACAGTCAATCAAAAACTGAAAATTTTCCAGCAAAAGATAATAATATAATAATATTAATGTTTTGTGCTGTTAGGAGACATTCCAAATATTCATTTTGAGATTTTACCATTTCAACCCCACTGCATATTTTGAGCCTAGATCAACTGAAAGGCGATCAGGTATACTGGTGAATCGGTTTAAGAGCAATATTTAGTTTATAACAAAATAACTGAAATCTAAAATCAACATGTGCACAGACCCCACTGCACAGGAAATTCAATAAATCATTAAAATAATAACCATGCATGAATATCACTTGGAAGTAAGTTTCCCTTTTTTATCTTAACTTTGCAATATACACTTTCCACAATCAGCCTGTTCTCACCTCAAACATTTTCTTCTCCATTTCTCGATTAACTGCAAATTTCCTTCGACAAGGAAATATCTTCCAGAAGATTTCTGTCCTGTAGCTGGATATGAATAATTCATATACAATATGAATAAACAAATCCTAACATTTATCCAATCAATGCACGAGAATAAGAAACGCTTCCAAAAATAGCCAATAGAGATTCTGGGTTTTCCCCTTTCTCTTAGACAAATTGTTTTCAAACAAAGGAAATCACAACAAATGGCGGGAGAATAGGAAAAAGTTCTTTGTGCAATCTCTTCATTCATGAAGTCAATTTCTACTATAAGCACGTGTTTGGATTTACTCACATTCAAGGTTGTGTTTTCTGTGGATCAAGTGGTATGAACATTTTTTGGATGGATTTGATCCCATTTCTAGCAAGAAGGAGCAGAATTCGAGGATTCATAACTGGATATAATACGGAATATCTATTGAACAAGTTTCTGAGATTGCACTGGGAGTTTAAAGACTCAGGTATGACAATTGAATCAAGTGTGTATTAAATAACATTCATTGTTTACATTTTACTTTCAATGTTTTAAGTACCATAAGTCGTCAATTATTCAGTAGAACGTATTTTAGACTGTTATTGTGCTATCATAACGTCGTATGATATAACTTCATCACTTTTAGAATATCCACAAATATTGTTTTGCTTTAAATTTGTTAGCAGTCATTGTTTAGAGTGATGTTATGAAGTCGTGGACCTTTGTGGCAATAATAACTCGCACACGATATCATTCAATTTTCTTGAGAGGTTTTCTATATATTGACAAAAAAGTAACAATGTGCAAAAACAAAATAATTGGGGGACGTATACTGTTATTTGAATTAACCTATGCAAGAGGAAACGCAACACTTTGATAACAAAACAAGGTGTTAAAATCAAAATACACCAACAAACCACAAATTACGCTGCCCTGGGTATTTCCAAGGTTATTTATAGTACCACCCATAATAAGAAGTTTCAAAATTTTCAAACACTTCACTATTTCTGAAAATTCTTCATACTTTCACAAATTTTCTTCGTAAAATAATTCTGAACATCAAGCTCCGTGAAACGAATTTTTTGATCAAATCGTCTTTTTTGTTCACCGTGCTGCAGGCGAGAAAGTCTTTGTTTCCTTAGCATCATTAATGATTTTACTTTCTATTAAGAATTTCCCGCGCTAATTCTTTGTGTAAGAAGGAGGCGTGTCCAAGGCTTTGTCTGTAATTGCGTATCATTGTCGCCTCTATGTATGAAAGTGATCTTTGTTTGAGCTAACTAATTAAAATCTTCAACTTCAAAGTTTATTACCTTGTGCGTATGTAGATTAATGTACATATATAGACCCAGAAAGGATTGGGTTGTCTTTGTTTTATTATTACGAATGAAACTGTAATCATGCAAGCTGAAAGTTAATTTATATGCAAATTGCTTACATTTACCTTTATGTTATTGTTTTGTTTTCTGTTTGATTTTTTCAACTACACGAATTACTGACCAAGGGTCATATTACCCTATAGTACCTGTGGCACATGAAAGCAAAACCCTTCAAGAATTATTTGAATCAATTCACAAGCATAAATGATATAGAACTAGGTAAATAAACAAAATGTTTTTAATCATTTAATAAATATCTAATGGAAAGAAAGATCGGTCCAAAATGTTAATGGCGATATTCTTGAGCTTTTGAAATTTACGGCCACGAAAATAGTAAATTATTCATTTTTTCTCATGCTTCAGTAAATAGGCCTATCTTCAAAGTTTACATCATGATTCGCAAAATTGGAAACATTAGATTATGACTCGTCAAACGCAGGGCATCATCATGTCTTTGCCTCTAGTTAAAAAACAAAAAAACAAAACAGGTTCATACTTAAAAAAATAAAAATAAAATTAAAAAAACAGGGCCTTTTTAAAAAACAAAAACAAAACAGGACCATACTTCCTGGGCGACATGGGAACAAACCACCACTTTCTTGGAGAGTTGAAAAATAAATAAGGAACTGCATGCTTCCCCCATCCCCACTTTGTGAAGAAAAAGTATGGCCCACCTCACAAACACAAGTCTTTGTGCAGTAGAATTACGGCCCTGGAAAAAGCCTGCTATAACAATTTGCGTTAAAGAAACCATTTATATTTTAGGGATGTTCAATGGCATAGCCATGCTGCCATGATAGGACAGCAAGGTGTTGAAAAGGTATTATGATTTTAAAGATAGATGTGTTTTGCGTTTGTTGGGTTAATCATCAACCTTTTTTCTATTTGAGGCAATATAGAGTGTCCATAAGGAAACATGTGGATGTATGGGTGGGGTTGGTTGAGGGGGAGGGGGAGGAGAGGGGGGTTTAAATTACTTGAATTCATCAATATTTCAAACAATCCCTATATTTGCAAAACGGTTTATGACATTGTCTATTCTAATATTTCCCTGTATTTTCCGTTTTTCATTTATTTTCTCGTAAGACAGAAGGGTCGTCATTCAAACTGAATAGCGTTAGAGAATTAGCATAGAATAGCTTCAAACATTGGCAAACAATCCATCACTAGATCACCACCAGACCACGGAAATTTTGTTCTTTAACTGTCTAATGATCAATCCCAATTCGGAAATTCTTGCTCACAAATTTGTAATTTCTAGAGCTGTTCTAAAACGTAACATCCCTCTAAAGAGGTCCACACTGTTTGTAATAAAAAATATGAAAATAAATAAATAAAAAACAACAACTTAGAAGTGGCAAACTTAGCTGTAAACTCATATAGCTTTAAACCCGTGCAGACTAAAATTTATGAAAAATCGAACAATATTAGAAATATGAGAAAGTTTCGGACGATAATTCTAGAAATTGAAAGAATTAAAAATCTTTAACCCTTACATCTTAGCTACGCTAGAGCCCTGAAATCTCCACTTGGGCCCACCCTGTAAAGAGCCCCTCAGATCAGTGGGACCATGAACAAGGGTCCTCAGAAACATTAATAAGAATTAGCTTAAAATAAATGAAAATCCGTATATTCTAGATAAACAGCAACAGATCCAAACTTTCTCTTGATCGTCTATCTGTCTAGGGTTACCCATGTAAATCTTCTGTGCCTGTCTTGATCTGTCGACCACATAGATTTAAGATTTATGTCTGATTATATTGTACAGATATCAGGAGAGAAGCTTTGGAGGTGGTGCGGAGGGACCACAAGGGCAGAGGGAGACCACGTCTCTTTTGAAGATAAAAAGTGTCATTTTCAAGAATAATAAGTAATTCTTCCTTTTGCCTGTTTGGCCTGGAACCTTAAAATGTTTTTTTGTCACACTAATACTTCTGAATACTCCTGTTCTTATCATTGTAATTTATATTAAAAAAACAAAAAAACAACACTTTCAACATGCCATGCACTCACTATACTTCTATTATATAGGGTGCGCGATATATACCGGGCCCCAAGTTAGACAGTTCGAGCAGTCAGGCAGTGGGTTCCTTCAGCAGTCCCGAACGGGAGATCTTCCGATTGGGAGATTTGTTGTCATTATAACCCACAATGCATCTTTCCATATTCAAATCGCTCTAAACAAATACATAACGGCTAAATAGGTTTAAGCCAAAGGTAGGAAAAATGCATGCGAAATATAAAATCTTTATTGGTGTCACAGAACGATGAAATTATTTTCTCCATTTCCACGAGCGCAAATTTGACTTTCACCAGGGAATTTTAACGTAATCTTTAAAAATTAATGTCAATAATTTTTGAAGAGCAGATTTCAACATTTTAATCACCAGCAAAAGCTCAAATTATACAGAAATATTAATTTCAATATCATTTCCAAAGTATACAAATTTAGAATGACAGAATTTGACAAAAACGGCGGAACTTATTAGCAACAATTTAAATTATGGCCACTGTGCATGCCTAGATCTCCCAATCGGGAGAGCTCGATCTCCCAATCGGGAAATCTCCCGATCGGGAGCGTGGACCCAACTGTTCAGTGTGGAATCTTATGGGGCACGATTTATACATTGTATAACCCAAGATAAGCCTGCGAAGGATTTCATCTAATTTGTACGGAATTTTATATAGATTGTTTGGAGGAATATTCTGAAACTTTATAAAAACTTTTCATTTTGCTGTAATTAACACATTGATGGGATCTTTGATGGCCTGAGTTGACTCCCGAATCGGAATTTCGAAGCACCTCCAACCCCCCTCCCCCAACGACTCTACTTTAAAATTAAAGCGATCAGAGAGGGTATTCCTCTGAGTTATGAACCCCTCAATTCATGATATCTGTCCCACCCCCCAATTCATGATATCTGTCCCACCCCTCAATTTATGATATCTGTCCCATCAACATTTGGGAAGAGGATAAAGTCATATAGTCAGGTGCATGCATGCTTTAACAGTTCAAAATATTGTGTGAAAACTTTAAAACAAAGGATCTATAAAAGACAACAAATGACATAATTATGACAAAGATGAATAATTAGGCTTAAAAAAGTAAAGTGGTTAATATGAAAGAGATTTTGTGGAATTTGTTTTAATTGTGTCTTTGCTGCCTCAAAGTCTCCCAGTCCTAGTGGTGGGCAAAGTTTTCTTACAAATAGATATACATGAATCCCATGAACAGATGAATACGTGAGAACAATTATTTTAAAACATGACTATTTGACTATACATACCTGTAAAATTGCTCGAATCTTGACGTCATATGAATTAAAATTATCAGTATTACTTTTTGAGTTTAAATGACACTAACTTACGATATACTCAAATAAGGCTTAATCATACATTTCAAGACATTTGTTTGTTTGTAAGGGTTAAAGAAACGCGCTTAAAGTCAGTGGCCTAGGGAAAAAAAATTCTTTGGGGGCTGAAGCTTTATTTCTCCAAGGACCTCGACCCCCATCCCCACCCAGAAGCCTTGTTTTTGGCATGGTTTTTGGGCATGTTTGGCGCTTTAGGAATTGTTTATCTTGTTTTCCAAAGAAGAATGAACAAGTGACAGCCTTGTTATCTTCTTTTTGAACTCTAACAGACTTGCTAACAGTTATGATGAAAGGCACATGTTGTGGTTAAGTTGGGGCCCCCAAGCCTAGCCGATAAGAGGCCGTTTCAAATATATAAATACGTTTGTATAGGTATATCACTTTTTACACAAAGGATTCGATCGTAGACTTCAGGCCATGGAGCTAAAAAAGAGACCAGGCAGATACACAAAAAGAAAAGACACGTGTTAGTACGTAAAACATGTTTATTCAAAATGTCCAAGCTTACATCTATAAAAAATACCTTCTTTGACATATCTGAGCATGAGGGAAGCTGTTTTCAGGTATATCCCGTCAGCCCATGGGATCCATTTAAGTAAGGGGTTGTTCAGCCTATAACAAAATAGTTCTTTCTCTATGAAAAAGCATTTCTTTCTCTTAATACATGTACAGTTATATTCAAACACTCCTGGGAAAAATAATTATGCTGCCAGCACTCAGAGTCTGCGGTAGCACGCAAATGTTATGTTTAATACAGCTTCGATTAGCTCAAAATGATTATGAGGGTGCATTACTTTTTTTGTCAACATTATCAAAAAAATTAGAACATATAACAATAACCTATAAAGTTATACTTTTTAAAGTGGGTATAAATGAGTCTTATAAGGGTTTTTTCGTATATGAAAAGTGGGGAGGGGGGGGGGGGAGGGGGGTGGAAACTAAAGCATAGTTTAGCCCTCTATATTTTGACTGGGGCTAAATCCCCAGCACCACCCACCTCCCCGCTTCCTACGCCCTTGCTTAAAGTTAATCAAAATTACAAAAAAAATATAATGATGATTATGAGAGATCAAAGGACATGAAGGATTAAAGAACGATGACTGACATTGTTTTATTATCAGAAATCTCCACTTTGTTTGTTTAATTACGAATTGTGTACTTGGTTATCAGCCCAATAGATTCTTATCCTTATCGGGCAGCCAGGTGTTCGACCTTCATCAGTTTTTGTATGCATTCTGATATCAGGACACTACCTATCTTGAGCATATTCAAAGACTTGAATCTGTTAATAACACAAGTTGATAGCAACATTAATGAACAATTTCTTTGGAGATACGGAAATTCGGATATCTATTTAACTGTTCAAATGAGCCAAACAAATACCCCTTTCGAAGCCACGGTATGGCTTTCTGAACTGCTGAATGCACCTTTGAAGCTAGTGCATTTTAAGCAGCCTTTTGAGGCAATCTGAAAATGATCTAACTTTAGCCCATTTAGACAGTTTGGAAGAGGAGTTGTGAGATGTTTCTAATTAAGAGCAGCACAGAATATATGTTTGAAACTGGGATGCTGGGGCGCAGAATTTTAGGGGCACCTCGACTTATTTTGAAAGCATACTACAGTATGGTATCATTGACGTAGCCAGGGGGAAGGGGGGGGGGGATATGCCCCCAATCCCACACTAAAAGTAAATAAATTACACATACAAAATATATGTTTCGCCTTCCAGGTGAGCACAGGCAGACAGGAGAGCAAGTTTTACTGAAAAGTTAATTGCCACGTGTGTTTTTGTATTTGAGCAACAACAACACCAACAAAAAGTTAAAGAGAGTGTATAATGTGTAATAAATTTTATTTTATTTTTGGGAATACATTTCTATTTCTTCAGTACTGTGACCTAATTATTATAGTTTTGCCCAACTGCAAAAACACACCACGCGATTTCGCTTCAATTTTAACGCATTTCATATTTCTAAATAGGTAATTTCTCAGGTCTTCCAGCGGGCTTCCCTTGGACCCCTCCCTCCGGATTCTGTTACCCCCATCAAAAATACCTCTCGCCGCTCATGGATGACCCCCCTAAAACAAAAAACCTGGCTATGCCAGTGTGTGGTATAGCTGAAAGGGCAACTCCCCCTCCCCACCCCAGACAAAAATTCTGAAAAATTAAAAATTATTAGCAATATGAGAAAGTTTCGGACGATAATTCTGGAAATTAAAAGATTGAATAGTCTTTAACCCCTGCAGTCTAGTTACGTTAGGAAAACCCCTGAAATCTCTACTTAGGCCCACTCGGTGGAAAGCTCCTCAGATCAGTAGGACCATGAACAAGGGTCCTCAGAAACATTAATAAGACTTTGCTTCATTTTCTAGCTTAAAATAAATGAAAATCCGTAAATTCTAGATGAACAGCAACGGATCCAAAATTTCTCTTGATCGTCTAGCTGTCTAGGGATACCCATGTATATTATCTCAGTATGTAGCATAGCGTGCTCTATATCAAAGTAACTCAATATTGAAATTCCGGGTGGTTCGCAAACTCTTGTAAATTGGTAAAAGACCCTATTTGAGTCATTGTTGTCATTGCAAATCATAAACAAAGTGATAAACTGTATCAGCCATGTTAGCTACAGGTAACTTACATCTATTATCAGATTATTGTTAATTGGACAGTCAGACAGTTGGAACACGATTTGATGTTCCAATCAGCCAGTGTACATAGACAGACTTGTTTTCCTCATGGAGGTGAACATCTTTGGATGATCAAGGCCAGACCCGTCAAGGGAGGAACAAAATGTGTCTAAAATCGGCTCCATAAGATCACAGCACAATAAAATGAAAAAACTTGCCGACAGACACAAGGCATTCAGCAGTTCAGAATATTCGAAATTTGTCTTTGCGCCGACTTATTCATCTGTTCATGCACACTTTGGAATAAGAAAATATGTGAGGGGAATCTGACCCTTCTAAATCAAATAGTCTGACCTTCATTATTGGGCGTCAATGACAACCTTCCCCCGAGTTTCCTACGCCATAGAGGCACGAAAACTCACAAAAGGGGTTCACTTATAAAAACTTTGCCCAGGATTTTACCGTAAGAGTTGTCGCATTTTTTCATATACCATATATACAAATAAACCACTGTTTAACTTTAAAACTCATTTCACAACAAGAGCCTCATCCATTTTGCCTGTTTTCTGACTCCCAAATACTTTCAACGGCCCTGAGTTTGAAAAAAAGTGGATTTAGTAAAGAATTTCCACAAAATCAAATTTGATCGGTCCGAAAATTCCTGGTGGTCTTTTAATTTTAAATTTGCAGCTAAGAAAGTTACTTTTAGGACAAAAATCAAGATCAAGATCTAAAAAAATCAGAAAATTTCGACCATTATTCTGATAAAAAGGAAAATGTCTTTACCCCCTACAGTCTAGCATACACTAAAGGGGTAACAAAAGCCCTGATATTGCCACGTGGGCCCACCCGTATGGAGGGCCACCCTCAGATCAGAACATGGAAAAGTGGTCCTCGGAAATGTTTATAGAATTTAAAAAAAATTTTAATCAAAAAAATATAAAAAGTCATTTTCTAGCTTAAAATCAATGAAATTCAGTCAATATTAGATGAACAGATCCAAATGTTCTCTTCATTGTCTTTGCAAAGGATCCCCGCTGTAGATTACCCCATCTAGCATTTCTAGGGTGCTCTAAATCAAAGTAACTCATTATAGAACTTCGGAATGGTTTGCATACTCTGGTAAAAGGCCCTTTTTGTATGTGTGATTGCACATTATAAACAAAATTTTGATACTGCGTCAACTATCGGTAACTTACATCTATTATTGTTAATTGGACAGTTGGAACATGATATGATGTCCCAGTCAGCCAGTGTAGTGAAACATGATATGATGTCCCAGTCAGCCAGTGTAGAAAAGTAATATTAGTCCAGACCTTTGTCTGTTTGTTAATTCCTTATTTTCCTCATGGATGTGAACATATTTGGATGATATAAACCCGTCCCACCCAGAGAGGAAAAAAGGTGCCTAAAGTCGGCTCGACTAAATCAAACACAGAATTTAGAGAAAAATTTATAACATAAAGGGCCCATCCAGAATATCCAAAAAAAATTGGGACCGACTTTTCCGTGCATGCACACTTTAGAATAAGAAAAAATCAGTGTGAAGGGAATCTGACTCTACAAAATCAATTCTCACATCTTCATTAATGGGGGCCAAATTGGCATTTGGCTTCCTCAATAAAATCATTGAGGGAGCCTTGGCCCAATGGTCCCCCGGATCGTACGCCACTTACAAGCAAAGAGTCGTAATACAGCTTAATGACGAGGGCACTAAAATAGATTTAGGAGTGATGGTGTGTAACACAAGCCTCAAAAACCAGAATTTAAATTTAAATTTTAAAATGGCGCCACCATAATTGAAAAATGGGCTTCGGCAAATGTAAATAAAATCAAATTGCGCAGCCACATACATGTCACTGTTTTCTTCACATATATAATGAAAGCACGCCATCTTATTAGGCACGCGCACAGTTTTATTTGTCTATATCCCCAATTGTTTTTAAATTTGTGTTAAAAGCAGAGTAAGTGCTATTAGAATTACCCACTGCTTTGGGGAATCGACGGGGTATTGCGACCCCTCACCCCCCCCCCCACACACTCACAATAGTAATATCAGGAAACTAGGTGCAGAAAATATGCTACGATATATTTACCCCCCCCAAAAAAACATAAATATTTTAGGCCATCAGCAAGTTTTTACCTTGGCAAGCCCAATTTCGAATGGTTGGATACACCTGGGCTACACCCCCTTATCCCTTAGCCATGGTTTGATAAAAGAGTTTATTCTCTGGTTTGATCAAGTTTTATAACAATAACATAGACTGAGCCATACAAACGGGAAAAACTGCAATTATTTGTTTTTAAATGGAACAAGTTTCATAAACATTGAACTTTCACTTATTGTCGCATTGTATATGCCTCGACTTACTTGCAGGATAAACTTTTGTTTTTAAGAGCTTGATATTCAGTATTATCTTTGAAAAACCGAAACTATGACATTAATTGCTTTACAAATTTGAACGCAACGGGAAACAAATCACACATGGTGAAATGTTAATGAGGATTTATACAGGAAAAAGAAAAGAATATGATAAAAATGAAGGAGAAATTGGATTGTCTTTTGATCATCAAGTTATAGCTGCATGGACAGACGGATAGATCTGGGTGATTAGAATGATGGTATTGAATAATGAAAGGTCCACGTAAAATATTATATCGACCCGGGAAATACCCTGTTTTGACATGGGCTCATTGTACTGTTCTTATCGTTGCAAACAAATAATGCTACATTCACAATTACAGGCAAACCTGTTGAACGAAAGATGCTGGAATAGCTTGGTCAAATTACTACCAAATTATATTATGTACCACAAGTTCCCCAACCAAGTTTTCTATACCATAATGGCTGCTAATTCATTGCTTATTTTGTCTATGTCGTTTCCCAGATTAAGCAAATAACTTTTCTATCAGCATTTACAACAATTTTATTCATAATCGAGATTTGTTGAAGATATTGATCAAACTACAAAATTTCATTCATTTTGATCGTAAAATTTGAAGGGCAGTCAAGTACTTGTTTGTTGTAATCTAGTAATCGCGTTGATATTTAGAAAGTGCGACCTCTTTTAAGTCTGAATGTCCTGATATTCATTCTGCGTTTTAAAATATTAAATAGCGCCACCGAAATTCCCTGTGTTCCGCATTTTCATCTGGCATGCAACGAATAGAGAATTTTTAGTGATCACTTGTTCGACAGTTGATCACAATATGTATCAACATTTCTGTATCAGCAAAGAATACTAGTGGATATCATGTGGCAAAAATAATGTTCGGTCATACTTTCTAAAGGCAAATAAAAAAAAGTGCAAACTTTCCATGTTCGTTCTGTTCAGTCCTTTGCTTGTATCGAAAATCTAGCAATGTGTATCATAAATTGCAATTAAATAGGTTACATGCCATCTCTTATCCGCTGAGCCTGTGGCTACCTTGGAGTGGTCTTCCGTTGACTATTTGGTAAAACTTGGGGGTTAGGGGGTCCGTAACTTTAACTGATCTCTCGCATTTCGAAAAATAATTGTAAATTAATGTTTATGAAGAAATCTCTTTTTTGTTCTTCTTTTTCGAGAACCTGTCGGATTTCTATCAATATTTCATATAATAGAGGTGTCTTTTTTTGACAAATTTGAAGTCGCCTGGTAATAAACGCTTCACGTCTTTCTTTTTCATCTGAATCCTTACAAGGAAGCACTGTGATGAACAGCTGTCAATGGCATAGAAACTGAAAACCTACACCACTTCTTCCAGTCTTATCACGAAGGTTTTTTTTATTTCTCTCTCCATAAATAAATGCTCAAATTAAGCATTTCCTTTTCCCCTTCGCTCCAATTTTCAAATTTCCTGATATTCACTGGTAGTGGGATATTACTGTCCTTTGTTCGAGGGAGGATACATCATTTTTAGTCCGTCAGGTTTAACTATGGTTTAGATTGGACAGAGTCAACAAATCGTTTAAGATTGGTGCACGGTAAACAATTCGACACTGCAGGATAACAAAAAATGTCTTAAAGAGCTGTGGCGCAATAATAGCTATAGGGTTTTTGGGTCCTGAGATTCTTTTGTCACATGGGTCCTCATAAAGCATCCTCGTAAAGCATGTCGCAACATTATTGTTTGCAAGCCTTGGCCGACTTCGGCCCACTGGCAAGATCCGAGATCGGTCGATCGGCGGGCCAGTCAGCCCCTGTGTAAGCAGGTAAGCCCTACTTTTTAAATGTGGACAGTTGTTCTTTTTGATACTCTGGCAGTCTGGTTCATTATACAATAGTACAATACTTTGATTAGCCGATGGAAACTTATAACATTTTTATGAATAATCGGCTATAAATTTCAAACCGTTTAACAGTTTGAAATAGCTTAATATTCAGACTTTAAACCGCAGTCTGTAAAATTTGAAAATGCATTTTTAGCCTTAAGAGTTATGACTGTTCAAAGTTTTTTTCATGATACATAAGCCTACAACATTTTATGATGCAATGAGTTGATGAAAGGACATACAACTCGAGATGTTTGGGAAAGTTCCTCAAATCATTCCTTAATCCAGATCATTGAAAATAATGGTACTATATCTTAAGTTGGTTAGATATCATGGATACGATTGAAATTAAGAAGAAAACAGGAAAAAATACTGTTTTGAGGACCAGCGTGTTGCTTCTGTCTATATGCATTACGACCTGACGACAGGCCGACAGAGGAAAAACCTTTGGATTTACACAATACAACATGTCTGTCGAACAAATTTGCATGAAAATGATATCATAACTCCAGCACGGGAAGGAGGGGAGGGGGGTGAGGGAGGAGGAAGGGGGTGAGGGGAGGGAGGGGGTTATTTCCTGTGAAATTATGTCACTCCCGTTGTCAGCTTGCATAAAAATGAATCAAACGAAAATATAACACAAGCGGAAAGTCCTCCTATGGTGCTGTAATAGACTATGCCAACTCTTCAGTCACTGCTGATGGTTTGCGGCTATGCTCATCTCATACATATATAAAATATACAGGCTTACGGTTGTTTTTAAGAGAAAATCCAAAACCTGTAAAGCTTTTAATATCTCAGTCGATATCGATGTCAAAAAAGGAGTCAGTTAACTTATGGAGCTATTGACTAATTCAGTTAATATCTCCATGGTTAACCATATCGCATACCGGATCAGATGGCGGATCTCAATCTACCGGTTATACCGTGAGAATATTTTATCACTTTGATTTATAAACTAAAATGTTTTTCATAGAGCAAGCAGTAAAAAAAAGAAAAAGAAAAAAAGGCATTTGACTCCAGAGAAACTGTTCACACTTTGATTTAATATGTACCCCATCTATTTCTACCATATATGCATCATTATTATTATTTCATTTTTTTCTGTCGTGGTTCTCAGCGCAACAAGACTAGTATTGTAAACTACATGCTTAAAATCCGCCATCTTTTAATTGAGAACTATGTTTAATATTTATGTAATGAAGAGAATATGGACTTCATATTAAGTGCTATTTATTGAAGGTTGTATCTTCATGGTTACTATGCTACAATCAATTTCAGCAATGCTAATTTTGACATTTGTGGCGTTGTTTTTATTCGCAAAAGTCATGTAAATTGGCAACGTTGAGAAATGTAGACGAAAACTTCCGGTGCAATCCGATATTTTAATAGCTAGGTCTAAAACGTGATATGAAGAATGGTATTATTTAGACATTTTTACTGTTTCAGAAACATAATGGAAAATATTGATTACAGCAAAATATTTTTTCAAGAGTCACAAAGAGATAGTGAAGGCGAAAAATATTATTTGAAATTTAAAATGAACAAGGCTAGTCTCACCGGATGTAGTGAGGTAAACAACACCTTTCACTCAGCCTAATTTTATAGCAGCTATGTATTAGTGGCTATAGCGTATTCTACGGTGAGAATGTTGACAACAACGGATGCGGCTCTGAAACTTTAATAGCTAAGTTAAGAAATTGTTAGCGTCCATCACGTACACACTGTAATCTTGCAACTGTCAAATTCGGCAAAGGTAGAATTTATTTCAGGAGAACAAAGTTATAGACTATTCTATTTCATAATAAATAAATAAAAACCTATATCACTTTGTTCTCTTTCTTTAAGAGGATGGTCTATCTTTTCGTTTTTGAGGGGTCTTAAGCCCCCACAAAAAAACAAAAACAAAAAAACACTGAAGGCCGGTTTTAGATTAGAGAGGACAGAGGCGCGGGAGTAGGGCCCATGCACTCCTGAAAGGGTTTCCGCTATTTCCTGGTTGCATGCATGCTTTATTTTGATGACAAAAGTGATGTGAAATTATTAACATAAAAGAAAATGCGTAAAATTGTTGGAAATTTTGTTCAATTTTGTCATCAGTTCCTGAAAATTTTACGAGATTGACAGTGGTTTCCTGGAAAGTGAAGAATTTTCCTGAAATTTGAAGAAAATTTCCGGGTATTAAAGATTTCACGAAAATGAAGAAAATTTCTCCCAAAATGAAAAAGATTTCTCGCAATTTTCCTTAAAATCATGAAAAACTTGGCAGAAGTTAAAGATTTATTTATTACTATTAATATTATTATTATTTATTATTATTATTATTTATTATCATTATCATCATCGTCGTCATCATCATCATCATCATCATCATCATCATCATTATTATCATTATTATTATCAATATTATTGTTATTATTATTATTATTATTAATATTATTATTATTATCATTATATTATTATTATTATTATTATTATTATCATCATCATCATTATCATCATCATCATTATTATTATTATCATTATTATTATTATTATTATTATTATTATTATTATTATTATTATTATTATTATTATTATTATTATTATTATTATTATTATTATTATTATTATTATTATTATTATTATTATTAATATTATTATTATTATTATTATTATTATTATTATTATTATTATTATTATTATCGTTATTATTATTATTATTATTATTATTATTATTATTATTATTATATTGTTATTATTATTATTATTATTATTATTATATTATTATTATTATTATTATTATTATTATTATTATTATTATTATTATTATTATTATTATTATTATTATTATTATTATTTATTATTATTATTATTATTATTATTATTATTATTATTATTATTATTATTATTATTATTATTATTATTATTATTATTATTATTATTATTATCTTAATTTTTTTGTTTTGTTTTGCTGGCTATAATAATTTTAGGGGGGATAATAACCCCTCCTTAGACACGCCACAGCTTTCTTTATTACTATCCATACCAAAAAAACCCACGAGAGCCCTTTTTAAAGGGTGGTCTTGTAAATAACAGCATTGATCTGTCAAGGAACGTTTAGTCCATGTAATAACTGATGGTATAGCGCCATCAGCTATAAAAATGGTGGAAAATTCAGAACTTTAAGGAGCGCTAGACCGATAGTGAGGGCGCTCCGTTTTTGAGAATTTTACAGATATATTATCCACAACAGATCGATAAACTTAATGCCTCATAGCCCACAGACGACGTGAGGGCAAAGGTCACTTGATTATTCATATGAACCAGAAAATTACTGTACCGTTTTGTGCTAAATAAGCATTCTTTACCGTTTTGTGCTAGATAAGCATTCTTTACCGTTGTGTGCTAGATAAACATTCTTTACCGTTTCGAGCTAGATAAGCATTCTTTACCGTTTTGTGCTAGATAAGCATTCTTTATCGTTGCGTGCTAGATAAATTTTTTTTTACCGTTTCGTGCTAGATAGCATTCTTTACCGTTTTGTGCAAGATAAGCATTCTTTACCGTTTTGTGCTAGATAAGCATTTTTTATCGTTGCGTGCTAGATAAGTATTCTTTACCGTTTTGTGCTAGATAAGCATTCTTCACCGTTTTGTACTAGATAAGCATTCTTTACCGTTTCGTGCTAGATAAGCATTCTTTACCGTTGCGTGCTAGATAAGCATTTTTACCGTTTCGTGCTAGATAAGCATTCTTTACCGTTTCGTGCTAGATAAGCATTCTTTACCGTTTCGTGCTAGATAGGCATTGTTGTCAGTCTAGTGCCTCTTTAACTGCTTATAAGTCTTTCTTTCGGCTGTTTGCCACTATGTACAGAATTACCTGATGTATGGACTTTGTGCCATGATGTGCTTTTTGCTAACTTTCTGTCATAGGCCTAATTTGATATTTAAGCCTTGAGATATACATCTACCAAATGGGAAAAGAAGCAGCCCCACATGATCAAATCACAAATATTCTCGTTTCTCTGCAAATCTTTGAAGATATTGGAGACGCCGAGGTTGGAAGTATATAACACCCGAGGGTTCCTATAACATGATCAAACTCACGTTATGGCAGTGCGGAGCAAAATAAGACAACCGTTCCGGTATTTTCCCATACCGGTATTTTCCCATACCAGTATTTTCCCATACCGGTATTTTCCCATACCAGTATTTTCCCATACCGGTATTTTCCCATACCAGTATTTTCCCATACATGTCCTGTTATCAGAAATGTCAGGTGAATGGTTTTTCACCAAAGACCTTAACAAAAACAGGATTGAAAAGAAAGAGGCACATGTTGAGTGTATGAATTAAACAATAGAAAAGTATGGAGACCAGAAGAAAGTCGGAAATGCAGCATCACAAGTAAAAATTAAAATACTAGAAGCAGTAGCTATGCCAGCCTTCACATATAATATGGAAACTTGGACTAATCTATCAGCAAATGAAGTACAAGTTCTAGAAAATCTGCAAAATAAAATGATTTGCCGCATCTTCAACTTAAATAGTTCAACGTTATATTGGTGACTTTTAAAAGAAGCAGGTTTTTGGCCAATCTTACGAATTATTCATCACAAGAAACTCATGTTATTACACTATTTATTCAACTCAGACGAAAGTAGAACAGCAAGAAAAATACTTATTGAAGAAAAAGATAAAGGCTATCCTGGATGTTGGTATCATGAAATTAAATACGGAAATGATATTGATATAAATAATGTTCGGAAGAAGACAAAAAGCAAATGGAAGAAAGAAGTTAAAAAGAAAATTTCTGATGAAATAGAGGAAATGGATCAAAGAAAGAAAACTATAGCAAATTCAGATTTCAACTAGATTCTGGTTTTGAAAGACAGAAATATCATTGCAGAGTTGAAAACAATGAAGACCGTTACTCTAATCAAATTAAGACTGAATATGACTAAAGTTTAAGTCAATTACAAGAACAGCTACCCTAATATAATTTGTGAATTTTGCGACCATACTATTGAAGATATTTAATTGTTTTTACTTTAAGAACATTATTGGAATGGATATGAGCAAAACAAACCTGTATGATACGGACAATATGGAAAACCTAAGGAAAATAGCCTAGTACGCAGATAAAGTAAATGAAACAAAAATTAAAGCTAACAATGAACAGATGAGCTTCCCCGATCTCCGTACAGTATACATCAATGCATAGTATATTTAACCAACAGTATTTTACGAGTCTTGCACGTCATCATCGAATTTATTCTTTATCGACTGTGCCTGGTATTTTCATCAGAGTGGACTCCGTGATGAACCACAATATGCCTGCCTGCAGGTGCTCCTGGTCCACCCAGGGGTACCGGCCCTCTTTAGAGCTGATGTATTTCTTCTCATCTAGTTTTACACGTGGTTTTTACATGATAATGATCATTGTAAATCAAATAAAAGACAGAAAGAAGGAAAAGGGGATTTAAAAATCATCCTACAGGTCAAAACAGCGCACTGGTTGTATTTTTAGCAATGTCTGTCAATGTCTGTAAGTGCGGATATGACATATTAATGTTTAATCCGCCGTAATCTCTTAGAGATTGTTGTGTTGACAAACCGTTAATAAAATATTAAGGTAAAGAGATATCAACAAAAAGTAAGCTGCGTTATTAAGGAATATGCATTTTTTCTTCAAAGAAATTGATACTTTTATTGCGGAAGTGTGAAAAATTATCATCTGTTAAATTAACAATGTTGTAAAGAATGCATACAATACCATATTTTCAATTTCGATACATTTGCACAAAAAATTAAGAAATGCTTAAAATCGATTTCTGAACTTTGTGGGTAATTAAGTGACGCGTAGAAGGAAAAGTTCACAAACAGACAAAGGAGTAATGACATGTGAGATCTGTATTAACGTTAGCCAATGGCAAATATGATAGGGAGGAAGAGGGCAATAGGACCCATGCCATTCAAGAAATAATTTTCGGATGAACACATTTTAAGGTAGCAGACCTATTGATATTTAGCATGCTTACACGTTACTTGTTTATATGTTTGGAAATCTATGGATCAATTTACTAATACACAATTTCTGTTCAAATTTGACCTTGGCCTGTTGGTGGTCGGGTTGCCTGGGCTACACTTATACAACATGTACAAAAGCCTCTCAGCATCTGCGTTTTTCGGGGCAAAATATGCTGTCAGTCATATCATCATGTAACTAAGAGGGTGGAATTCAATTTTGTGCCGCCCTGGCCCCTGACCCACAGCATTAGAGCGCCGGTAGTCCTACCACAATACAGCCCACACATGGGTGTATTCTACAATAATAACCAGAGGGGCCATGATTAAGCATGGATGAAATGATGGATATCAAACATCTTTAGCATAAATTATCAACAAAAACATGATTAAAACATGAACATAAAAAACTTAAATGTATTTTGTAAACTTTGGCCGGATGTATGTTCCTTTTCTCTGTTTCTTGCATGGACGAATTTTGAAAGCCACTTGAAGTTTTCAGACCTCAGCTGAACCTCACAAATTTTTTACAAGAGACTCAGATCATTCCCCTCCAAAACACATCTGAAACCATAGGCAGATCTATGGTGTCCGGATTCCTTATCGATGGAGATGTTGTCATTTGAGCACTTTTAAACGCGATAGATTTTAGTTACACCCTAGATGAACGGTCGAACCCTTCCCGTAACACACATATTTTGATTTTTGAGAAGCTTAGAACCGTCCCTAGGCTGCCATGCATTCTTTCCCGTTTTCTGCCCGGACTCCGGAGGCTGGCCAATGAATTCATGGAACATTGTAAAACTTTCGTCCAATCAAATTTCAGGAACGTTAACGGTTTTCTCATATCAGTCATACTGTCTGGCAACAGGTAAAAGGGAATGAAAATATGCGCGTTATCGACGTGATCACTGAATGGTATAACTGTATGATATGATATGAGCAGACGTTTGTTGATACCTGTGGTTCATCACGGAGTCCACTCTGATGAAAATACCAGGCACAGTCGATAAAGAATAAATTCGATGATGACGTGCAAGACTCGCAAAACACTGTTGGCTAAATATACTATACATTCTGACATTGATTTATACTGTACGGAGATCGGAGAAGCTCATCTGTTCATTCATTGTTAGCATTTTTATTTTATTTCATTCACTCTCTCTGCGTACCAGGTTATTTTCCTTAGGTTTTTCATATTGTCCGTATCATAAAGGTTTGTTTTGCTCATATCCATTTTAACAATGTTCTTCAAATAGAAACAGTTAGAAGCATGTTCAGTAGTATCCTCATGGTCGTAAAATTCACAATTTACATTAGGGTAGCTGTTCTTGTAATTTGTTTTAACTCTAGTCATATTCAGCCTTAATTTGATTATAGTAAGGGTCTCCATTGTTTTCAACTCTGCAATATATTTCTGTCTTTCAAAACCAGATTCTAGTTGAAATCTGAGTTTGATAGTTTTCTTTCTTTAATCCATTTTCTCTTTTTCATCAACAATTTTCATTTTAACTTCTTTCTTTCATTTGCTTCTCCTTCTTGTGTTCTTCAGAACATTAATTATATCAATATCAACTCCGTATTTTCCTCCTATGTATTTGATTTCATGATACCAGGATAGCCTTTATCTTTTTGTTCAATAAGCATTTTTCTTGCTGTTCTACTTTCGTCTGAGTTGAATAAATAGTGTAATAACATGAGTTTCTTGTAATAAATAATTTGTAAAATTGACCAAAAACCTGCTTCTTTCAAAAGTCCCTAATATGACGTTGAAGTATTTAAGTTGAAGATGTGGCACTGCCCCACCTGACCGGTCCAAAAGCTGGCAGAACTACCTAGGCTAGAGCACATGTGTTCCTAGCGTTATTGCAACCTATATACTTATTACACACACACATATATATATATATATATATATATATATATATATATATATATATATATATATATATATATATATATATATATATATATATATATATATATATATATATATATATATATATATATATGTATATATATATATATATATATATATACATATATATATATCTATATATGTACTATATATATATATCTATATATGTACTATATATATATATCTATATACTCATATATATATATATATATATATATATATATATATATATATATATATATATATATATATATATATATATTTATATATGTATATACACATATATATATATATATATATATATATATATATATATATATATATATATATATATGTATATACACACACACATATATATATATATATATATATACACATATATGTATATATATATATATATATATATATATATATATGTATATACACATATATGTATATGTATATATATATATATATATATATATATATATATATATATATATATATATATATTTATATATATATATATATATATATATATATATATATATATATATATATATATATCTATATATATCAAAAGTCGCGGTAGAAGGTGACCTACCTTGTTATAGGTTGCCGTAACGCTAGGAACACCCGTGGTTAGAACAATAACCAGTTAACGTTACACCTAATAGGGTACAGCTTAGGCTGACAAGTTAAAGGTCTAAATTCATCATTCATGATTCATAGGCCTAACTTCGAAGTACTATGTAGATTTAATAATGTAGTCTTCCCTGAATGTAGACCTTTCAGATTGGCCTTAATTTCCCCCTTTCTATGCACAAATTGCACATAACATTACCGTCTGGAGCTAGCCTAACGTTAGTATTTCACGTAGTACCAAGCGTGACGTCATTCGGCCTATATTTCATATAGGCGCGCCGACGGCCGAGAGTCGAAACTCCTATACCTCTGTACGTGATACTTTTTGGTTCGTCCTCCACCCATGTTGGTTTCAAGTGAGGGCAGTAGATATGTCGGTACATTAAAAATTGGAGTCAATAAAAAATAGGCAAACTGCAAATTTAACCTCAAAAATAGAAATTGATATTCTTCACTTTCACAAATTAATTATACTGATATTAGATTTAATCATAACTTGTCTTTCTAACTAAGATTAACGTTAATCTTATTTCTAACAAGAACACAAAAACAACGATTTCTTTTTACAGTACATGCAGGACGACAATACTTTAGCGCAGCGACAGGCATGTATCGCACCTACTAAATTAGGCCTAACTGATAAGTATATTTTAAGAAAAATACTACGCGAACAACCTTTCTGATAAGGGATAAATGATTAAAACTAGTAGATGTCTTTAACAATTTGAGTAAACCTTGAATAATGTGCTATCTTAATTATGTCAGTTGTTGTTAAACAGTCTGAAGCTAGCTAACGCTGTATGCACACGACGTAAACGCTGACAAATATGGGCAAAATTGTTAGTTTTATTTAGGAACAAGAATAAGTTGCTTATCAAATCTGATCTTATTCAGACATGTATGTAGCGATTAATTGTTTTCAAAAAGCGTCGTCGGGGTAATCATGGGCCCTTGTGTTGCCTAAGCAGGCTACAGTAACGTTAGTGTAACTTAGGCCTACATTGTGTGAAACCACTTGCAATTTGGTAGCTTAACGTTAGGGCTATGTACATTACCATGGTATTGACTTGTAAATGTCTGTCATGATAAAAAGGCCATGCTTGAGACGCAGCATTACAATTGTTACCTAGGGTGGGGTGGGCATGAGACCAATATAGACCTAGGTCTAATTAATGTTATAGTTGGTTAACAACAAAACACCCATCAAACAAAGTCTAAACATCGATAACTGGCAGATAGGTGTCTATAAAACAAAGTAAAAGTAAGTTAAGTGCCAACTTGTTTAGATAGGTAGAGATACAGTAGATCAAATTGCTCACTTATTACTTTTATTTCTATTTTAATAAACTCTTAAGTTTTCAGTTTCATTCACATTTTTCTGCTCAACATCATTTACCAACAATTGCAAGCCCTAAATTCATAAAGTTTAACTTAAAAAATAATCATAAAACTCTTTGGAATAGGCCTATATGTTGCATTGTAGCCTGCATTTTTTATTCTGTGTATTACTTATTAAACTTACTTTCAATTTGTTTGCAAAAGTTTCTCAAGCTTTTAAGTTGGGAAGATAAAAAAAGTTCCACTTGAAGATTTTGCTTCATGTAATTTTTCTTCTCATTGATAGGCAATCTTTAGTTCTGCTTTCATTTGTTTTTGCTTTGGTCTCCAATGAACAAATTATTACAGTGCAATAGTATTCCAACTTTTATGTTGTATGATTGTTAAAAATCATTGACTTTACTACAGAGTATGAATATTTTTTGCAATGTAAATTATTTTGTACCAGATATTAGTGAGCTGAATACCTGTATATCATTTTGTAGTACACAATACCCTGTCCAATTGTTATCTGACTCCAGGCACATGCATAATGATTTTTCTTGGTAGTGGAATGTACTTTTATCAGGTTATAAGGATATGACATGGTAATTTTATTGTACCCTTTTTATACATACAATTTTGTCTGCCTAACCAAAAAAAGACACAAACTCGAAGCGATAATTCTTCATCAAAACCAGCAGACCAGGCTTTTATTTGCAGTAAACAGACATGAAAAATCACACTGTCTTTTACTAGGCTTTACTCAGTTGAATATAAGCCACACTTCACAACCATTGTCATTTATAGTTGTTAGACTGCATAGGAAGAACCTAAGATTTAGTTAATGTCTGTATCTTTCTTAAAGACTGATATTGTGAAATAATAACATACTATGGTATACTTATACCTACATCAACATCACTTCACAAAGTTTGCTGATTTCAGCTAAAGCTGTAGTGATAAGTGAAGGACTTACGGCAGTACGTTCATTCACAGAAGATGTCTCATAAGGAAACTGTCAGGAATGTTTGTAAAGTTTATTACCAGTTGTTAAAGTTAAATTTATACAGATGATCATTGCAGAAAATCAAAATTGTGATGTCAAAGCTTTTTACTTATTCTTTTGTAAATTTGTTACCTCCACAATGAAGTCCCAATTCCTCTATTATAAGTGTACATGAAAATTTATAGAAATGATTTCTAAAAGTTATTGGCAGAATAATGTAGCACCTGAATTTACACAACATTTATTGTAAGCTGTACCAGTTATTTAAGTCAACTGATGTATATTTCCTGTATTATTTACAAATAATATCTTTTTTACCCTACACACAATTGAATTATTTAACTTTTTAATGTGTTCCTCTTTAACACCAGAAAGTTCATAGGTTTGAGATGGGCTATAGCAAACTACCAATTCATTGGGTTGAACCACATAAACTAATAATAAGAGTTAATAGCTTTTCCTGTCAAAATAAGCCCAACTGTAACAATGATTGCATGTGCCATAGAGCTAGTGTGCGAGTTATTTGCCTTCACCTTATGCTTGGCATAAATAATGTTCCCTTCACAAATATAGGTTATTTTATTTCCAGTATCCATGAATTCTTTGCCAAGTTTTGTTTAAATTCACGCAGTATACACAACAAATCACCAGGTGAATTAAGTAGGTTTGGGCAGCTAATTTGAAGCAAGTTATAGCCTAAATTCTTGTTAATGTTAGTCAAGTTCTAACTTGCATGTAGTCTTGCAAGAATGTAGCTATTAGTTATATCCCAGAATACACTTTTTGACATTACTGGTGGCGTTTGTGAGGCCGCAGACCAGTAAACAACAGCGATCCTACAATGTCAGCATACAGAAACGGGTTAAAGTGAAAGAAAGAACGGCCAAACGATGGTAAATGATTCGATTCCATAACTAACAAGAATGTAGCCTTTTTGTAGGCCTAACGGCTAGGTCTGAATTTGAATAGGTTAATGTGGTAACTTGAACTATTCAGCCTTTTTCATACTACCCGATAATCCCGAGCCTAAACTAGGCTTCAATAAGTAGGCATGGATCCAACTTAGTTAATATTACATTGTAAATCTCTAGGATCACAGATGTCTGACTGCGTACGCCTAGCTTTTATAAAATAAAAACAGGCAGACTACAATTACTACGGAACCGAGGGTGTACAGGTGGCTAGGGCCGGCCCATCGCTAACGTTATTCGTTAAATAGGACCTATGCTGTTGGCCAACCTTCACCAACTAGGCTAGGGCCTATGCGTAATACATAACGACTTCGATAAGGTTAGGCAGTAATTCCTTTAAAATGCTTCAACATTTCAATCTGCTAAGTTCAGACGTAAAACAATAAGTAATAAACACATTGGCATCGCACTGTACCGTACCGGTATCGCGAAAAGTATCTGCACTATGTGCATGGTTTGTCAAAAAAAGTTCGCACTTGATCCAAGGATGACGTCAAAATCAAATTTGTTATATTAATGACTTGTAAAATTATTGATCTAAAAGTGAACAAAAAGTAACGATAAAATTATATCTTTTGTAAAAAAAAATTGTTAATCAACAATTTCTCTAGAATATCTAATTTACACATTTCTTTGGTATATTCTATTTTTGAAATGCTTGACTCTCTACTGCCCTTACTTGGAACCAACATAGTTGGGTGACTTAAAAAAGTATCACGATTTTGTAACACTGTAGGTATAGGAGTTTCGACTCTCGGCCTTCTGCCTATACGTAGTATAGAGCGAATGACGTCACGCTCTCTGGTAGTACCGTCGATCGGACTGATGCCAGCCAGCTGGCGGTTTTTTTCCTTCTGCCGCGCAGAATTGCCATTACAGATTTTTTCAGCCAATCATATACAAGAATGACAATGACCTATTCATTTATGTTGGCAGACACCATCTGAAGTGCTGTATATATATATATATATATATATATATATATATATATATATATATATATATATATATATATATATATATATATATATATATATATATATATATATATATATATATATATATATATATATATATATATATATATATATATATATATATATATATATATATATATATATATATATATATATATATATATATATATATATATATATATATATATATATATATATATATATATATATATATATATATATATATATATATATATATATATATATATATATATATATATATATATATATATATATATATATATATATATATATATATATATATATATATATATATATATATATGCTATGATTAATGTATAGTTGTTCTTTTTAAAGTAAATTTCGCAACTGTCAAATTAATTGAGTGAAAATGACTAAGATTTAAAACTTCAAACTAGCCATTTCTAGTACTTTTGGCTGTCATTACGTCATGTTTGTGCAAATTGCAAAGTCATATCCAGAAACTAGGATGCATGTTGCACGCTTCCCTAGTTTAAACTTCAAACTTTTTGTCCAAAAAGAAAAATAATATGGGACTTAGGAAGTTAGGGCCTAATAAAACAAACAATGAAACTCACTACGACTACGCACTCCACCTTAAAAAAAAAAAGAGCTTTCAATTTGCAGGGTATTTTATAGTTACTCCCATACTCCATAGTGCAAACACTGCTGTAACTTTAATGCAAGGGAAAGTCGCTCAACTACTACTTTATGAATTATGTCTTAATTTTCATACAAGGAGCGAGTGTTAGAACTTCACTCAGAACACCACTTACCGAGATATTGTTAACTACTTCCTCGATATTTAAAGGAGGATTCGCTTCGTAGCGCGTTTTAAATTGTGCCATATCTGTTGTGTCAGGTTTTTTCCATTGTTTTCCGGCAAAGTAATGTTATTCACTCGCGGTCATGGAATTACTAACTTCCAAATTATTTTGGGAGACGATATGTCATAAGATGTATTCAATTACGTCATCGTCATTTTTGTATATGATTGGCTGAGAAAATCTGTAATGGAAATTCTGAACTGCAGAAAAAAAAAGCGCAGCCGGCTGTGTTAGTTAGTATGGCTGCCGTTGGTGATGGCTGGCCGTCCGAGGGTTATACAAAATCTTATACCCTCCTGTACTGTTTTAGGCAGTGTTAAAAGTATAGGAAAATCTCAGTTTTAAGATCTTTATGAAAACGAAACCAATGATTAGAATCGTTGTTTGAATCCATGCCTTCAAAAACTGTTTTTAGGGTGATTTTAGTTACTTTTATCGAAGTATTTTAGACTACTTTTTCTTTTGTAAAAATCGTCTTGCTCTTCAAAGTACAATGAAAGTTCAAAACTGCCATCGGGCCTATAACATTTTAATGGGGGTAATATGTTTTAGATTATTTGAGCGAAAAAATACGATAATACTTATAAAGTACAATCATATAATCTAAACATTTCATGATGTTTTATTCATTATTCTTTTAAATTTTAATTTTTTACCAAAACTATTTAATAAAATTATATGGACAAAAAAACTGTTGTGAACGAAAAATCAACTTGCAGTTTAGTGGAACATTCTAAAACTTATTTGCGGACGATGCACGGTGACTAATTAATCAAAAACTAAGCGGTGACTAAGAAAATGGCGACCAAAATAAGAATCTCGGAGAACTTTATTCTGTCGTGGTTCTAAATAGGTAAAGGTTTTGGAAAAGTGTATTATGTAGACTAATTGTTATAAGACTATCCAAAAAGTAAGTTATTTTTCAATCATCAATTTTCCTCAACATTTATTTAAAAAGAACAGGAATTGTAACGTTAGGCTTTGCTTTAGTTTTAGGCTAAATAAAAAATGATACAGGCCTAGCCTAGGCCCTAGCCTAAATAATATTCTAACGTTAAACTAGTCAGGCTAGTACGCCTAGTAACAGTTGTTACTATACGTTAGTACGAATTTTCATACTCCAACTCTTTCGCTCTGAATCTCTAATTCAGAGTATGAACGATTACATACATCAAAAATGTACATACTTAAGCAAAGTCAATTGGCTTCAACATGTTTTAAAAAAGTTTCCCAGAAACTTGAATTTGTATTTAACAATAGGCCTAAGGGGGCCTAGCCTACACATTGTGAATATCGTAATAACTCAATTACTATCCTGAAAAATATAAGACATTTTTCGTTCAGAAATAAAAGTTTCAACACATTTGTTAGCGTCTTGACAAAAATTGTGGCACGCACGTAAGCATTTTTTCCAGTCAATAAGGAGATAGGATGCTTGCGTAAAGATATTATTGACATATTTTTACTAGTGCGTAGGCCTAGCCCTATCTGAATCCTCTGTGCAGCCTTGAGTGTATAAACGCACCATGAACGTCCTATGCGTGTGTTACTTATGTACAATGCGTATAATTTGTATGTATTCTTATTATTAACAAAGAACAAGGGCATTGAGGTAGTCAAATTTGAACAAATTTTGATAGTGCGCAACAACCCAATTGTCGTGTTTTTAAACGAACACGCATTGTGATTTGTACTGTATCTGCACCCATTTTGGCTCCTCCCTTTTTCAAGTTGTACGCGTGTGTTTACAACATTATTTGCAATGATATCATCGTGTGCACAAGACACTGAATTTCTTACAGAGAATTGACCATTTTTACTCTTTTTCACGAACTCGCGAAATTTACCAAAACGTTATTTGAAATGAGTTGTTCAGCTTTATGTTTGTGTGGTTACATTAGGCAAAAGTTAAGGGCGTTGGTCTTGATTTTTATGCTCTTTTGTGACCACTGTACTTGTAGGAGAGGCTATGTAATACTAACAGTGATTGTGTCTACTAACGTTAAACACGCAGAAAATCAGTTTAAAATATCATAACTAACGTTATCATTAGGCCTCATGAAAAAAGAACAAAAATATTAGCTGTAGGAGAATCCCAGATTTTTTTCTTTTTTCTAAAGTGCAATGTTTTTCTCTCAGATCAGTTTGATATAATTGGCTTGGGGGAAAAAAACACATAAAATATGTTTGATTTTGAGTAATTTCATTCATTAAAACTGTCATATCTCTCTGAAATTGAACATTAAATCAAACATATGTTCCATTTCTTTTGAGATGACAATTTTGTGCAATTTCATTGGCTGAGATTGAACATATATCAGACATATGTTTGAATAGAACCGAACATATGTTCAATTCAGCCAATGAGATTATTCTAAATTGTCATTTCAAAAGAAATCAAAAATATCTTCGGTCTAATGAAACATGTTTGATTTCTCTCATGAAATATGTTTGATTTCTGATACATATGACAGTTTAGGAGAGATTTGTTCAATCTCAGCCTAAGAAAATGCACAACATCGTCATATCAAAAGAAATCGAACCTATGTTTAATTTAATGAACATGCTGAATTTTAGAGAGGTACGACAGTTTTAACCAATGAAATTACTCGATATCGAACATATGTCGGTTGAAACCGACATGTCGATTTGAGACTTCTGGCACGTACGCTGGGCACACCATACCCACATCACTTTTTCACCTAATTAGGGTGAAAAGCTACTGTAGTATACTTTTGTACGGGGCCTTATCTTTCTGTACTGAGCAGTAAACTAAGTAACACCCACCCGTAATGGTAACTTTCCTTTTTGGCTGACTACTCTTTGTATCTTGTCAAAATTCACCTTCTTGAAAAGGGAAAACTAAAAACATTTCCAACTTTTTAAAAACTTTTAATTAATTTCTCAAGTGTTATTTTTATTTTAAGACAGTGCTTGTTATCGTTGTATAGGACTGCAATGACATGACGGTGTGAGATCTTGGGCATCAAATGATCCATATTGGGGTGTTAGAATGAATCTCTCAAAGACATGTGAGGTTTGAAAGGAATTACAAAGAGGAAAAGAAAAAAAGCCTTGCATTTTGGTGGCATGCAATCATGCAGTCTAATATTGAACATCATGACTGTCTAATAAAAGAATCAAATTGGAATTATTATCTTGAATTTTTTAAGTGTCTATCAAAAAACTATCTAGTTATTTGCTCACTCTTCTTTGCTATATATTCCTTCCATTAATTTCTTAGAGAGTTAGCAATTGTAACAATATATAAATGATATTGCACAATTATCCTCAGACGGAATTGCCCTAAATACTTTTGTGTTGGTGTAGTTTCCGCCTAATTTACATCTGAAATCGTCCCAAGTGAATGCTTATGAAAACATGAGTTCTGTTTGTGTACATCGCAGAGTATTGAAAATGGATGCAAATTTGAGAATCAAATAAACCGATTCTGCTATGCAATTTGTTTAATTGCAAATTAAATCTCCACACAGCATTCATTCTTATGTTGACTCTTAAAGTTGCTGAAAGAGCATCCATTTTTGTCAGCTTATGACTCGCTATTGATTCCTAACTTATTCCGTCCTTATTGTAAACTAATCATTTTAGGTATTTTCTCATCACTACACCCAATTATCTCTCATCATATCCAACCATATTCCGTCCAATTATAAGACATCAATTACTGTACGAGTAGTTTCTCCTGGAGGTTCTGGAGACTTCAGTATTTGCAAAAAGCGAGGCTGACACGCTTATGTTGACACAGGCAGTTATTGATCGTGTGCCGCCTCCCAAGGGTCTTAAATTAATCTCGTTCAGTACATCAATAATGGCTACGGATTCACATAGGCAGAAAATGTTTTGACTTGACCTAACTATCAGGACATCGTGAACGAAATGACATGCGCTCTTCCTCAAATAGAAAAAAAGTGAAATATTACTCAAAAGTGAGTGACAAATAAGTTGGAAAAAGGCCAACAAATGTGTGCGCATGAGCGTTTGCCATGGCTGGTCAGGTTTCTAATTCATTAAGTAAAATTGGTGTAGTATCGCTTGGATGGTTAAAGATTTATTTCATGGTCTGAATTAGAATATGGGGATGATAACATATTTGAATTTCAATCCTTAAATTTGCATTGGTTTGCAGATTTAGGATGGAAAGGAAATTTAGTGTGAGAAATTTGTTTACAGTATATTTGACTGGGATTATTTATCTAGTCTTTATTGCAAGTAATTCTTTGCAGTAGGTGTAACATGCGATGGCTTGGAATTACAGTTTTCAATACAGTGAATGGGAAGTGCCTACAGCCATCTCACATCAAATAATCAAATTATTTATATCAGTATTGATTTTTTTTTAGTTACTGTTTCAATAACCAAAAGAGAGTACACAAAAGTTTGAAGCCCATAATTAATTTTAAGGCTTCTTTTTACACTTCAAGTTCGCACAAAATTTCATCAAACTTTAAGCTGTTCCTGAATCTGCAATCTATGAGATGTTTCCATTGTACAATGAATTTTTCATTCAATTGTTTAAAAGAAATTGTAAAATTAAACCTGAAATTAATTTTGTAAAATTAAACCTGAAGTTTGATTGGTTTAGTATTAAAACCTTGAAAGGAACTTGAAGGTGTAGCAATTTTTATATTAATTGAAAGAGCATTAACATCTGAGCTGATCACATTTTTTAAATATTTGTTTCAGTATTGATGATCAAAGTTTGATCAAATTTTAATTTATGTTAAATTGGTGATGTATAGACTTCTTTCCGCATAAATCTTAGTCACTGAAAATCATGGGAAAGTCTATTCCTACTGGAAATTGATTAAATACGGTAAAGCCTAAAGCCTCAAAAAATCTTTGGGTCAGAATTTGCTACACCCATTCAAAGAATTATAATAGAAATTTTAAAAACAGGATTTACAAAAGAAAATACCAAGGTTGCCCTGTAAAACATAAAAATTGATGCCTGAGATTTAAAAATACTGTGAAATGCAGTTTTTGCTAATATTAAAAAGGTTTGAATAGATTTTAAAGTAATTTAGCTAATGTTGCCCCTGAGCGTCCATGTAAATGTCAAAGTTTGAACCACTGGTAAAGAGGGGAAATATTTCACTTGTGCTTTAGTAAAAACACTAATACTACATAGTTTTCTTTAAAAACTGCAGTTAACAATTTAAGTAACATTTAGAAAGGCAATTCCAAATAGGCGGCCCGTAGGCCACATCTGACAATCCAATCTGGCCCGCGAACAATAGTCATTATATAATGCAATACAGTGCATTGCTTTTAAGATTAATCCTCGTTTATTTAGGTTTTTTCCTAGGCAGATCAGCTCACTAAAACATCACAGCTTATCAAATAAAATGTTATCTTTAGTTCCACTATAAATTGGGCTCATGGCTTGTCAAAGGAGGGTGGATAAGAGAACCGCTGACATCGGACGTACATCCTTGTAATCGCACTCGCTCTCAACTTGTTTGTATTCAGGGATTGTTTTTACAGGTTTTGTTTGTCACATGATGCTGGTTTTGACACGCAATTGGTCCATGGCCTGAAGCTGTTGTGAAATGATGGCCCTTCGAAAAATTTAATTAAGAACCCTTGATCTAAGAAATAAGATTATTCTCACATAGTTGTGAGTTTTTGGTTTCTTTTGTCTGAAGAAATTTAGTATCAAGTTAAAAATAACTTTTCTGTATGCATTCTTATCCTTATAGCGCATTGCATAGAGAATAATAGCAAGTGTAGGACACACATAAAGCCACCTGCTGATGGGATGAACGCCAAATCCAAACTGGATAAGAAAATGCATTCATGAACTTTATTTCAATCTTTTTTTCCCAAAATATATTTAAACAATTATCAAAATTGTCTTGTATTTTGCATGAAAATGTGAACCTTTGTCTTTTAATGTTGTAAGGGTGGTTGGTATGGGTAGGTTTATGTCCAACTAACATATAGGTTGGAGTTGTTCATCATAATCTGCAGTGTATTCCACCGACAAAGTATCACTCTCTGTGAGACAACATTTCTTCTCTCAAGCAAATGGATTTCGAGCAAGTTATGAAAAGCTTTAGTCGCCAAAAAATATTTTACAAGATAAGTTTAGTTAAAGATGGTTGCTGAATGTTCAAGAGGTTGTAAAGATACGGTATCAACTTGTGCTCAAAAAAAGAAGAAGAAGGAAAACAAAAAAGTGAAAACTCTTTATCTGCCATCATCAAGTTTGAAGAGCTTGTATTATGTTTTCGTTACATCGCTATAAATATTCAGAGCTCACCTGGTTTTTGCCAGGGAATTTTCATTAAGAGTAGGCCTACTGGCTACTTTTTGTCTAATTTCTTCTCCACATTAAGTGATAAAGTACTCTTTACCTTTTTTAGCTCTACGAAGTTGAGTTTATTAAATGGAAATTTTCTGTTAACTTTCATCTCCCATTTTTGAAATGTATATAGTCAGAGTTTTTTGACCAAAGACTTCTATGATATTTGGCAGTCTTGAAGAGCATGACAATCTCCACATGGGGTGTATTCAGTTTTTCATTTACTGTTTGCATACCTGAAATAGAGCTTTTCTCATTCTCATCATTTTCATGAAAATCTGCTGAAAAATATGTTCTGATGTGTAAATAATTGCCTACAGCTGACTAGTCACATTAGGGAACACCAAGGAGGTACCACTTTGTTCACACTACAGTGCACAATATCCTCTGTTGCGTGGACAGCGTAGAATACTATCACTGTTAATCACCCTCGCTCATTATCTTAGCCTGAGTGACTTGGCGTCGTTGTTGCAATGTAAAGTAAATTTGCAAACTTAAAAAAGTTTTTTTTGCAGCTCTGTTGTTTCTTCAATCTAAGGTATAGCAAATGACCAAAAACATTGTTTTATGAAACTTCTTCCCTTTTAAATTGAAATTTCAAATTTAAGTACTGTAATCTTCTGAAAAAAGTGGGGGAATGAAGCTTCTTTCTCCTGGTAATTTGGAGAAAGACCCCCCCTCCCTTCTCTTGCTCCCCTCGCAAATTAAAGAAAAAACCCATGGAATTCTCCTTTATTTGAGGAAATTTAACAACAAAAATGAAGATCCAACCTTAGTAAGAGATATCTTCTTAATTATCTTATGAATGATGAAAATATTTTTATTTATACAAATTATTGCTGGAAGGGCCTGAAGTGTACTTCCTTGGATTTCATTGGGAAAGACCTCTGGAGTTCTATGGATTTTTCCCTATCTTAAGGAAAGTAAACTATTTTTAGCCAACAAAAATAAAAAAAATTGCTAGTTAAATAGTAAGACAAGTACTGTCAGTATAAAAGCTTCAAGTTAATTATCATTTTCTCTGAAAAAGTGTTGCGGGGAGGATGAAGTATACTTCCTGCAAATCCAGGGTAACAATCCCCCAATTCCACAGGTTTCTCCTTTTCTGGAGGGAATTTGTTATTTTTAGCTAACACATGTAGACAGAGTCAATTGAATCTCTAAACAGCTTTGGTTTTGACATCGGCTGTCAGCTGAATTTACATGTTTTAATGGAAAATAATTTGGTCTTTTGGATTGGGGGCATGTGTGAAAGACTTGCTTATTGTTTAGTTTCACCAAGGATGTGTTCGTACATCCTTGGTTTCACATCATATATTTGGCGCATTTTCAGACAAACCAATTGAAAGAAAGGATGTACAATGATAGAGTATTATCAATGGGAATATTGCAAAGAATAAATTGCTTATGAAATATTATTAAACGATGGTAGACAACAAATATATATATATTTTTTCTATGCAGAACTTAACTTGAAAATGGCAACTCCCCATTTCATCTTCCTTTGATATCATCTTTACTTTTTTGAACATTTTTGTGATAAAGTTGAGCTTCAACATCATTGATGTTTTGGTTGGACAGATAGGTTCAAAGAATTTCTGAGTACTAAATTATGAAAGCCTCTACTTTCTGGAATTCTTCCATCTCAAGTTCTTGTATTCAGCACATACAAATACCTGTCTATTCTGCTTATTTTTAAGAATTCAGCAAGAGTTGGCATTTTCTCAAGGAGTTGTTTCATCAAAGGCCTCTGCCTCTTGTGTTTCTCTTGCGTGCATCTTTTCCTGAATTGATTTGTTATGTCCTTGATCAACAGTTTTGAATGGCTGTCAATGTCAACAGACATTCAAGGTTTACCATCAGCAATTTTATTTGAAAGTTGTGTAGATACTTGTTCCCAGCAAGATTTGTGACAGTATAATGTAGATGTCCTTTGCTAACTCTTGTGCATTCAACAGTGAATGTAAATGTGTAAAATGATCCTTTCCTGATTATTCTCATTTTGTTATGTACTATGTGATGTCATGGTGATCATTGACATCACATCTTCTTGTTTTATTTGTCAAGGGCATCCAATCACAGGTTGTACAACTGGTTTTTTTATATTTTATTAATAATTTTGTGCTGAACAGTTTAGTGGTTGGTGCTGTTCTTTTTACTGGCAGGGTTTTACTAAGTTTAGAGAGGCACTACATTGTATAAAGCACTAAATTTTAAAGGAAATGTATCGTCCCATAAATACATGTACATTCAGAAGTGAACTGCTGGAAAAGTCACTTCCGGTTTTCAATTTTCCCTTTTGATTGTCAGAAATCAGCGATGTTATCGATCACTTATCCTCCAGACCGAACATATGGGCCTTCATGTGTTATCAATAACATAACAGCTTTCTTGTAATCAATAAGAAAAATTGGAAACCGAAAGTGACGTTACCAGCACAGCAAAATTCACTTTTGAATTTATTTATGGGACGATACCTTTTTTTCAAGGGAAAATGTCCAGGGATGTTTTGTAAAGGAGAAATAATTGGGAAGTCTAAAATCCAATAGGGCTTTAAAAAAATTATTTCTAATAATCACATGGAGAAAACCAACAAAATTCAAGGCTATTCACTTCTAGAACCTCAGTATTATTTAGACAACTTAGGTTGTTATGGCATGTGCATTACACTTTAAGTTGCATCTATGGTAGAAATTTATCAATACACTAAGCTATCTATCATCTTCAATTGGATTAATCACAAGAGCCCCATCACTTGTCGTCGCTTTACTTTGATAAAAGCTGTATCAAAAGATAGTATTTCATCGACCATTGGAAGTGATCATTCAATTTTACCTTACAGTATAATCATCCTAGGCTCATTAATGAAATAAAAATAATCCACGTGTAAATTTACATTATCAAGTATATATTTTTACTTGAGCAACATGTGCAATTCTACAATGATGAATTAAAGTATTTTGTGGTACCCATTAGCTTGATGTTTGATTTCAAGTTCCAGTAGTTAACATAGCTGTAACTTCAGTTGAACTGTAAAGTTAATTAGCAGTAGACTGCTACCCTGAGTATTGTTTAGTAAACTCATATTAGCATATAGGTGAACCTCAGGAAGCTGAGCATGACCTCATGAGTCCTTTCATCCATGATAGGATAAGCATGGCCTCATGAGTCCTTTTATCCATGATAGGATGAGCATGGCCCATGAGTCCTTTCATCCATGTTAGGATGAGCAGAAAGTTGCGCTTAAAGAATATGGGAAACAGAGATAGAATGTTTAGATACCTAGTTTTGGCCAAGTTCAAAATTATTTTGTGATAGTCATCGCTGCATTTTGGATTTTCTGTATTAATCATAGCATAAATCACAACATTCGATTTGCATCAAAAATTAGCATCCATGCCATTACAAATCCTCATTTGCATATTTATGAGTTGCATATTTATCATTCAATCTCCACTCAATGGCTGGCATACATGCTAAAAGAGGCACTTTTGTACATGCGCCACCTGAGCAGTTGCCTTTTTTCAATATTTTTATAATGCAGGTATCAGAAATCAAATTTTAAAAAGAAATTGCATATTTTTATATTGCAGGTATCAAAAATCACCAATTTTCGGACTGCAGGTATCAAAAATCACATTTTTATACTGCAGGTATCAAAATCATAAACTGTCATACTGCATTACCAAAATAAATTTTTCATACTGCAATCCAATTCTGAGCAGCACATACCTACCACTTTAGTATGGAAGTGCTTTGCCCCCCCCCCCCTTCCCTCCCCCATCCTCCTCAATGTGATGTTATGATATAAGTTATCCTGATGTGATGGGATGAAAACCTTTTATTTTTTCTTTGTAAATAAAATGTATGTTTACAACATTTTTCCATGTTCTATCTGGGCCTGAGCTGGAACAAGAGGATCTACACATGTAACTAAAATCATCCTAATGTATTACACTATTTGTTAACATTACCATACCATCACTTTTTAACTAACTTTTAACCTTCCAAAGTAAATACGAATAAAAGCAAAAAAAAAAAAAAAGAACCCAAAATATGGCCTCATTTCTTGGCACTCACGCATGCAAGAATTCAATTTCAAATGAAACTGAAACGTTCAGCATATAAAATACTGTATAATTGTCATTGTATACTATGAATAGCTAAAAGCAATGTAAAGAGAAATATGAAATATCTCAACTCCGCATGGAATAACTTGGTCATTTGATATTGATCAAATATTTTCCAAACTGAACTTTGCTTTGGTTTAACTATTGTGAATATATAGCTATTTCTCTAGTTTATCTTTATGTAATTTCATGAATATATATATTAAACATTGCAAAATTTAAAAACTTTCATATATCAATTTTAATTATATGCTTAAAGGTGTATGGACGTGAAGAGGCAACGTTAGCTAAATTGCTTTAAAATCTATTAAAAACCACCATAGTAACAAAAAACTCAATTTGCATATTTTATGCAAATTTTGTGGTGAATTTGTATTTTCGTTTGTAAATCCTTTGTTTTTCAAATATTTGTCATGATTCTTTGAAATGATGCAGCAAATTCTGACCAAAATTTTTCAGTCTGCCATACCCCTAATAAACTTGTAGCATGAATGGACTTTCCCATCATTTCTAGTGACTAAGATTTAGAAAAGGGAGTTTAAAGAATTACATAGGCGGTCCTGTTGCTCACTGTGAGCTTGTAAAAGTAATTACAAGTGCCTTTGAGCTAATTTCCATCACATATGCCCAATGAGAGGCTTAATGAGCAAATTTCTACCACAATTTGGTATTGTCTTTCAGTGACAGCTAATTAAAGTTTTAGGGTGTGGTTTTAAACCTTTACCCTTTAGTGGGTAGTATCATAGTGGGTAGGGATATATTATTGTTTATTAGGCCCACATTCTTTACAGATGGGTAATGATGCACATATAGCAAAATTACTTATGAAGGCATGCAAAGGCATGTTTTAATCTTAAAAGGCTCTTTTCCTTTGTTACATCAACAGATGCAGCATGCATGCCAAAGTTGATGAACATCTGCAGCTCTGTATGGGATTTCTGATGCAAGAAAATCATTTAAACTTATATGAGCAGGTAAGTAAGAATGATATTACATGTGAATATAATTTTATGTCTGTCACTTCTGTTTGCTCAATTTATTTCTTTTTGATGAAAGATGAATTCATTTTGCAGATTTTCAGAAAACTATTTACAAATTAATTATCCTGAGTTTTTAAACAGAAAAATAATTTGTAACAAAATTGTGTAATTGAATCTTCAAACTAAATTTTTGTGCATGAGAAAATTAATTGAGTTTTATAATTGATTTTTCTAGCACTGATTTGGTAAACCTAAACTTACTTTCCTTTTACTTTTGATGGTTAAAGTAAAACAAAAGTACTGAATTGTTAATGTGGAACTTGACAGAAAATTTGCTCTCACGTTTATACCAAAGGTGTCTGGGACAGATCAGATGTCATTTTTAGTAAATACAATTTCAAAAATTTGTCCCTATGAAATTGTTATTCTTTTATGTCTCAGCTAAAGATGATTTAATTTGCAACTCAAGTGAACTCTATTTGTATCAAGAGCTTAGTTGTTTATGTGCAAGTCAATTTAAATTCGGAAGAGTGTGGTGACAGCGCCAGGGCTGTGGTTATTGGAGAAAGGGTGAAATCCATTTAGTAACCTCAAAAGCGGATCACATTGGTAAAATTAAGGTGCTTATAATTGCAGATGTTCTTGTCCTTTTTGTACTTTGCAGAAATATTTTAGATTGTCAAGTATTTTGCAAATTGATTTTGAATCCCCTGCCTAGAGATTTGGATGGATGACAGATAATTCTGATGAACTAATTTAGGATTTTATTTCACTCTCATCAGTATCTTGCAGAAAAAGACATTCTCAACATTTTTGTTGACCGTAGAGTCTCTTAAGATTTATAAGCTGTCTTCCCGATGGCATTCATTCAGTAGACATTTTGCATAAGATTTATAAGCTGTCTTCCCGATGGCATTCATTCAGTAGACATTTTGCATAAGATTTATAAGCTGTCTTCCCGATGGCATTCATTCAGTAGACATTTTGCATAAGATTTATAAGCTGTCTTCCCGATGGCATTCATTCAGTAGACATTTTGCATAAGATTTATAAGCTGTCTTCCCGATATCATTCATTCAGTAGACATTTTGCATAAGATTTATAAGCTGTCTTCCCGATGGCATTCATTCAGTAGACAATTTGCATAAGATTTATAAGCTGTCTTCCCGATGGCATTCATTCAGTAGACATTTTGCATAAGATTTATAAGCTGTCTTCCCGATGGCATTCATTCAGTAGACAATTTGCATAAGATTTATAAGCTGTCTTCCGATGGCATTCATTCAGTAGACATTTTGCATAAGATTTATAAGCTGTCTTCCCGATGGCATTCATTCAGTAGACAATTTGCATAAGATTTATAAGCTGTCTTCCCGATGGCATTCATTCAGTAGACAATTTGCATAAGATTTATAAGCTGTCTTCCCGATGGCATTCATTCAGTAGACATTTTGCATAAGATTTATAAGCTGTCTTCCCGATGGCATTCATTCAGTAGACATTTTGCATAAGATTTATAAGCTGTCTTCCCGATGGCATTCATTCAGTAGACATTTTGCATAAGATTTATAAGCTGTCTTCCCCGATGGCATTCATTCAGTAGACATTTTGCATAAGATTTATAAGCTGTCTTCCCCGATGGCATTCATTCAGTAGACATTTTGCATAAGATTTATAAGCTGTCTTCCGATGGCATTCATTCAGTAGACATTTTGCATAAGATTTATAAGCTGTCTTCCCGATGGCATTCATTCAGTAGACATTTTGCATAAGATTTATAAGCTGTCTTCCCGATGGCATTCATTCAGTAGACATTTTGCATGTCCTTTAAATACTTATTTTTTTACATCTGCCATAATTTGTTATGTTTTTAGACATTTGAAGACCGTAGTCCGTATTGTATACTTCTTTGATTTGTAAAGAAATGTTTTGATGCTCTCCATAGACCCTTAACACTATAAGCACCACCGAGCAATTGTCTAGAAATGGTCGATTCAGTTTCTGTTTTGCTTTTAAGTTTTCACAAAGTCGAAAGTTGCAAAAGTGACTTGACTCCCTGGTTAGTTCTGTGTGTGGTACATGTTTATTTGTTTTAATTTATTTTATTTTTTCATTTATGTAAATTTATGAAGTATATCTTGAAAGGTAAAAACTGAATTAGAATTTATCTAAATAGAAATAAAGGTTATGCTTAAAATCCATAAAAAACATCTGAAGTGAGGATTCTTTTCAAATATTACATATTTTTACCAAGGTGTGATTTCCATCTTTATTGTTATTTGTTGAAGTAACTGAAGATTTGACTTTTCATATCTTTCCTGATATTGTAATTAACCTTTGACCTTGCAGAGTTGTTTTTATCACTGATCATTTTAATTATGTCAGATAACCCATCTTTTGCCCTTAGTCGGTAGTTTATAAAGTCATAAAATATTTCCATTAATTTTTAAAGCAATGGTGTATACTTGCTCTGACTGCTGTCAGATTCTGGGTCTGGATAGTGATAACTGAAGTAATTGCTCACTTTTATTAAAAACATCATAACCGTCTTTTATCTCAATTTGTTTATTAACAAATTGACATGGGAATTTATTTTTTGACAAACTGAAGTAAGAAATCTTTGAGTGAAATAAACCTGTGAGTCACTCTGGTGAAAGTCTTTTTTTTCTTCTACATTACACGGATAGCTCCCTTGGTACCTGAGTCGTGTGCCGTAGCACATGTCACCTTGATAAATCGGCTGTGCTCTAGGAGCGAAAAAAATGGCACAAGACAGTGTGATTTGTGGATGAAATGCGATACCAAACACCTTATGCTTAGGGTACTTTTGTTTTATTTGGGCATTACTGATTTGCAGGGCTGATTTATTGCACTGAAATGGCCAACATGAGAACTTTTGGATGGTTTTTATGGGGATGGAAAGCTGGCATATGGTTCGTCATTAATTAGAAAGCAAGAGCGGGGATAGATAGTGTCGAAAGATAGTAAGAGCTTGTCCATAGAGATTAACAAAAAAGTCTATTGGACTCTCAAACAGATATATACAATAACTAATTTTTTCTCCAAAATTGAATTTTCAACGAAAAAGGTTGAGCGTGATTGTAAGGGCATGGGGTGTGATCAATTCAGTGCAGAAAATGAGAAGTTGTTTGAGTCAAATCTATCTTCTTAAGTGATGAGCAAACGGTTGCAGCGCTTTAGTGTTTTATTTATTCTATGGTTTGTCTCAAGTGATTGGCTGGTGTGCTTGATTGCTATTGAAAGTAGATTGAAAGCTAAATTGATATTAAAGTTTTGGAAACACTTGCTCTAGAAAGTTGAAAGTCTGACAGGTAGGATCAGATAAGAGTGACCTGCATTGACCGGGCTAAGTAAGGATTGGTCAATTCAGGAGTTTAATGCTGTTTACTTTCAAAGTAGATTCAGACAAAGTCAATCAGAAATGTTGTTGGACATGTATTGAAGTGATACACATTTAATATTTTAGATTTGTAAAATAGTACAAAATATCTCTGGCAACAGACTGTATTTATTAGGAACTTATTTACCACGTGCAGTCATGCACGGAAGGGATAAGAGTAGATACTGTGTGCATTTAGGTACCACTATATGACAACTAATATCTTTCTGTTTTATAGAAATTGTTAGTACAATATCATTTTATTTCTTCATTTACAAATGACACATCTCTATAAAACCACTATAATCTTGTCTTTATTTTTCATTCAGACCCAGTTTCATTGATCATCCTATTAATATTGATTTTCTAGTTTTTATTTTCAATCAAAATCGAGTCACGAACCAATCACACCTTTAGGGGTTTCAAAAGACCTGAAAATTGAAACTTTATTTCTGAAGATTTTGATATTGATTCTTTTCTCCAGAGCGGCAAAATTATCGACTATGCCACTTATACAAAGACAATCATAACGATCCGTCATGCGAGTCTGTCAAATTGTTCATTAATCTTACGAGCAAATTCTTAACTATGCTGCAATTTTTTATCAAACAGTTTATTTCCAGTTAAAGGTATTCCTGATTAGGGGTATAAAGTTCATTATATCTATAATGTAGACATCAAGTGGTTTCCTTGGCTGCCCTTACAAATTATTACCTTGCAGCAAGCTCGCAGCACGCTTGTGACAACATAACATTTTTACCTTGCGGAAGTGTGCTGCAAGCTTGTATTTGCAACAAATTTAGCTTGCACAAACTATTAAAAACTATCTACAAGCTTGCGCAGCTAGCAAAACTTTCTGCAAGCTTATGCAAGCTAACAAATATCTTATGCTAGCTTGCATAAGCTAATGTTAGCTTGTGCAAGCTAGTATTTGTTCCAAAAACTAGCTTGCAGCATGCTTGCAGCATGCTTGCTGCAAGCTTGCAGCATGCTTATGCAAGCTAAAAATTGTTAGCGTGCTGCAAGCTAAATTTTTGTAAGGGTGTATATGTTCCCAAATGACTTGTAAATTTACAATTCTTAGTTTTTGTTTAGAACTAATTTTCAACTTATTATACTTTCTACCAGGGCCATATCTCTTACTTGGGAGTTCAAAGTAAAGTTCAAAGTCATTGAAATAATTTGTCACTTTAACCCCACAAGGTAAATTAAATACATTTTGTGCCCTTAAAATACTGTTTTTTTAGATATGAAAATCAGGATGTGCTTCTTGGTTAAAATGTTGAATTGTAAAACATTTATCAAACATGTGTATAAGTGACTGAAATCAGACTAGAAAAATTCAGTCTAAAATGCCTTAGAAATCTGTTCTAACCTTTTTCTAAAAATAAAACCAGGACCTTACCAAAATTCTATAGGGGTGCAAATAGTTTCATTGCAAAGATCTCAGAAAGATCTTTCATAATGTATTTTTGGGGGTCTATACTGAATTTTTCGGTAATTTTATCCGAGCATTGAGAATTTACTTTGTGTTTAAAATGTTACAAAAAATGCATATTTTTAAAAATTGACAAAAATTGCTTGAAAAATAAATTTAGATTGTATTTTTTATAGATCATTTGTAGACAAGTGATATTGTCTAAATCTAATCGAAATTTGCTCACACTTAGTCATTATTAGTCATAATTATTTGTAAAATATGTAAAATGTTGTGATTTTTGATGATTTTTTTGGACCCTTTTTGTTAAAAAAGCATGTAATCCACCCCTATATCATAATGAAAAGTTTCAAACACCATTCTGTAGCAAAAACAATAGGCTTGCAGATGAATGCTGCAATAAAAGAGATACCCCGCGATCATTCCTAACAGCGTGTTATAGCTATATACTACAGTTATTTTTAGACTTTTTGACTTTGACATTTATGGTGAGACAACAAAACATGCATCCTGAATCTTGTTTCAAAGTGAAACTGAGGATGAGGAAGAGTCAGAAGGCTTATGGACAGTGATGGAGAATTTTTAGTACCTGGACCCAGCCCAGAGGAGGCCCAGGGAATATCAGAACCAGCTGAAATGGATAGTATACTTTTAAAATTTCTGAACATTGTGAGTGTATTTTTCAAACTTCATGCTTACTAACGTTAGGCATAGTCATAGCTATTGCGCATCCATTGCAAAATAAAACACTATGATTTAGCTGGGATTATTTACTTGTAAGGATTATAAACAAGTAAATGGTCACTAAAATTCAACGTGATAAGCATGAATTGTTATTTTTATATTAATTTTGGATGAAACTTTACAGACCAACCCCTAATTCGTAGTGCAACAGTGCCCACATACCTATTTCACGAAATCTCAATTCCATGTTGTGAGGTTGTGGTGCAGTGGAGTAGGATTAAAATTTTAAGGGGAAAGGGTCTCATGTTTGGGAAAGAAAACCCATGTTGGGGGCAAGAGAAGAGACCCATATTGGGGGCAAGAGACCCATGGTTTGGCCAAGCAGTCCCATGGTGAGGGAAATCCTTTTCTTTGAAATAATTTGGATCCTGGAAGGGAGCCATATTTTTGGAGGATAGCATTACCCCTGATCTCACCTCCCAATATAAAAAAGCCAGAAATCCCCTAATCTCCCCTCCCCTCACCCTCCCTACTCCCCTGTACTTCCTTGGAAACAGTTGAAATTGTATTTTTCATAAGTGTTTTTCTGTATTTGGACAAATTTGTTAACTTTTCATATGCGGTACCAACTGTCAGTGAAGGATACCAAGTTTGGCAATGTCAACATGATTACTGATGCTCTGAACCATTTTGGAGTACCTTTTCACCAAAATTTTAATGGAATCAACAGAAAGAAGTTTTAAAAGACATTCAGCATAACCTAAATAAATAAAGGTATTTTTAAAGCTTCTAATGGCTGAAATTCGGTCATAAACTAAAAATTTTAAGTCTGCGCATAATAAATGAGGTAAATTAGCTAATTTTCATAACATTTACATAATATTTTTATTGAAATGATAGTGCACACATATCCTTTTTATATTGTAAAATTTTGTGCATCATAGAAAAAAACAATGCATGTTTATGGGAAAGTTTAGTACCAAATCCTATCCAGATAGATCATTGACAAAATCAGAGGTCAATTTTTAGGTCAAATTTTTTAAAATTGACATATGAATTTTTTCCTTGCTCCAAAAAAATCAAGAGTACTATCAAATGAAAGGCCCTTCTTTTACCAATTCATCAATTGTATCAATATTTTTTTTTGTAATTAGCCACTAGAGAGCAGAATATCACAAAGATAGCAGTTTTAGGACATCTAATAATCTTAATGAATGACCTCATTTGTATAAATTTGCATATTTGATCAGAAATTATGCAAACCAATATTTTGCCTCAATTAAATACATCCCAAAGTCTTAGCTTTCATATAACATAAATTTGTTAATTAGAAAATGAAAAAGTAATGTGAAATAGCCCCCTTTTCAAAAAGTACCCTAAAACAAAACTAATCTCAAATGCTCTGGTAGAGTATTAAAGGGTTATGCTTAAGCATAGTGTTCGTAAATTTATGTTAGAACGTTATCGCTTTGGGAATAGTTCTTAATCATTTATTGATATTGGCAAGACTTTACAATGTGGGTACACCCTGTTAAGTATTGCTTTTATGTTATCATGTCCAAATATTTGCACCTTATCATGAAAATTAATTTACATTGAATTAATTTACATCAATTCACAAACATGCTCACAATTAATGATTCCATTTGAAAACTAAGGTTACTGCAAGTAACTGGAGTGACACAGTAAATTTGTATTCCACCTTGCACCTGTTTAACCTCAAGAAGATAAGGAAACAACTTGAACAGGTAGGAAAGGGCTGTGTGGACTTTTTATAATTTAGGTGCTGGCTGCTTATCATTTGAGAAATAAACTGCTTCATGATCTAAGGCAAGAAAAATTGTTTAAAAAAAAGATGATAAGGATAGGAAAAGTTACTCAAGTCTAGGTTCAATAAAAGCTAAGTTTATTTTCCCCAAATATCCTTTCATTACTGCAATATGCCATGTCCTTTAGCAAAGAAAATGAATTGATTCAAGATGTTGAATGGAAGATACTAGGTGTGTGCAGCAGTAAAACTAAAGTTTATTTTACCACAACGTGTTTATTATTGACATCTTTGAAACCCAGAAGTGGTTTAAATTGATTATATTCATACTTTGTTGTTATCAGACATCTTTGTTTTTCAAACTTTCATATAGGGCCTACATGTTGAATTTAAATGGACAGTGGATAGACTCGGATGATGAGGACTGGGAGGGGGTCGGTTGGAAGGAGCATGTTCCTCATATTTTGGCATCTCAGTACCCTTTTTGTTTGCAATACTGCTCATGCAAAGAAGAATTTCCTACTTTTCAATCTGTCGACCAATTTTTGTGGCTCCTGAGTAATTACAATGAAATTTGGAAAATTATGTAAAAATCATAATGCTGAAGTTCTCTGATTGAATTTCGCCATCTCTCATCACAGCAGTATTTTGTTCTATTGACAGTGAACTTGGCAGAAAATTTGTAGTTGTGAATAATTTTCATCAACCTTGAATGTGCAGGCTGCTTGTCCATCACACAATAAAGACAAACTATTATATACTTGTGTTCATTTGAACGGAATTGATGTGGCCATTTTCTCCTGAAGTTGTTTTGGTTTAAACTGCAGTTTTATTGATCGCTTTTTCCAGACTTTTGTTTGCTTTTACCCAGTTGAGATGAATATTATCTCAATTTTCAGGTTTTTGAAATTGTTTAAATTTGCCAAAATAAATAATTGGTGATAGCATGTCTTCAGGCTCATCAGGTACAATTGTACTCAAAAGTACATTTGCAAAAGTTGAATTCATTCATCTTAGAATGAATTTAGAATTTGAAATGAACTATCTGTAAAGTCTTTTTTTCTTCTTTAATTTGAGTATATAGTAAATTTGTAGGTCATGTAATAAATGAAGTGTAATCTTCGATGAAAATATGACCTTACTTTAGTGATGTTGTTTCCTGTAATTTGTATATTTTAATACAAATAAGGATTCTTGTGCTTTTGTTAGATTTTAAAAGGGTAAAATTATTGTGAAGTAAGTTGGAAAGAAATTTTTCCAATGAAAAACAGCATATTTGAAATGTGCAGCATTTCTTGAGTTTTGGGGAATAATCTGCAATATTTGGGCAATGTTTTAAGACATTTGGAGTGCAAGGCATATATATAGTACCAGGTGAGGGATATTTTAGGTGCACATGGCATAACTTGGTCTTAGGTTTTGAAATGGAGTTGGGGCATTGTGTTGGGTTTTGAAATGGATTTAGAGGCATGGGCATAATTTTTCCACCGAAAGTGGGGAGGGGGTGGGGGCAAAGTCAAAAGTGGGACAACATCACACTAAGATGCAAAAAATCACTATACAAATGATACAAATTCAGAAAAAATGTGGGGGGAAAGTGCCCTCTTGCCCCCTCAAATCCCGCTTATGGGTAGGGGTGTGGGAAATTTCAGTATTGGGTATTTTAGATTGTTGGTTATGTGACTCAAACATCAATCATGAAGGATAATTGGGGGTATGGGATAATTTGGGTATGGGAAATTTGGGGTATGGAGTATTTGGGGTATGGGATATCTAGGGTATGGGATATTTAGGGTATGGGATATTAGGGGTTTGGAATATTTGGGGTTATTTGGGGTTTGGAATATTTTGGGTATGGGATATTTGAGGTATGGGATATTAGGGGTATGGGATATTTGGGGTATGGGATATTTGGTGTTATTGGGGTTTGGAATATTTGGGGTATGGAATATTTTCGGGTTTGAAATAATGTATCCAGAAGGTAAAATCTGTGCAAATATCATGCCTTTGGACCCCCTGTAAAGTGAAATTTTTTCCTGCACATTTGGTCCCTAAAGACTGTCAAATTGCATGGCAAAGGATAGGATAATAGAAATCCTTTAACTGTTTGAGCCTTGTATAACCGCCAACATAAGTAATGTAACTTACTAAGTATGTATCAGATTTACTGGTGTCGTGTCAAGCAATTGTCTTTGGACGAGATTCCCTCTTTATCCCTTGCTAGACTTAAATTGAGCATGCCCCTTCCCGTTTTCATCCTGTGTGGGTTAAGATGAATGAAGGATATTAACAGTGCATATCAAAACAGGATAAACATGAAGAATATTAGCTTACACTTATTGGAATAGCAGAATAATAATCCCTCATTTCCCGAGGGAAGACAATTGTTATCATTAACTATCTTCAAAATTTCATTTCTGCCAATAAAAACTAATTTTGGTGTGAGTAATGTTTAGTAAAAATCATTTTTTACTGCAATAAGAGATTATTTTATCCTACCCGATTCATTCACAAGTTTCTTCAAATAATTGACTTTTTCTAAGAATGTGGGTCAGCAGCATCAGTTTTGAGTTCTCTTTCACACCCATTTCATTTTTTGAAAGATGCCATTAAAGCTGATTGGCTGTAGAGCTGCAACTCTAAAACCTGTAAAAACACAGCTGTTGGTGTTTATGCACTTTTGAGAGCAATTTTTTCTTTTGAAGTTACAGAAGACTTTTCAACATCATTTCATATTTGAGAAGTGATTTATTGCCTTTTTTGGAGGGAAAATATTATAAACAAAGTTGTGGTGAAAGGGAAGCAAAGCTTTGAGGTGGGTGTTATTCTTGGTGCGTCCCAGGGGGCAGTTGTATATTTATGTTTATTAAATTTTCAATGAAATTTGGTATGTATGTATGTATGTATCTTTTAATCATGCTTCTTAAATTACATAAATAGTTTCAGTAATATTTTAGAAGGGATTATTGATATGTTAAAAGTAAGTGTGCTTATGAAAAAGAAAAAAAATCTTGAAGATTTGTCAAGCACTTGATTAATTTTTAAATACTGCCCTAATGATTTGTCATTGAGAATTTGATTAACAATGCAAACAGATCAAGACAATTTGTTAGTTGGGTAGTTATAATTTAAAAAATGAAGCTATAAAAGGTCTTTTAAATTAAGTACACAGGAATAGAATATATTCATTCTATTCTAGTTAGTCTTTATTTTAGCATATTTAATATTATTTTCATTATAAGGAACCAGTAAAACTTTTTAAGAACAAGTTTTACTTTTTCTCTATTATCTTCATGTCTTTTTATATCAACTGTATGTGTCTTTTACATTCAGAAAGACTTTCTTTAAAGGAGGATTAATGACAGGTTTTAGGGGGTAGGCCATACACCTTCTCCTTCAGAAAAGCAGAGGTGAATTATTAATTCTTTGAATTTTTAGAATATTTAATATGGTATCAATGGACTTATCACTTTTTCATCTTACTCTTGGCATAAGTAGAGACAATTTGCATAGGCGCCGGAAGTGGAGGAGGGGCCATTAGCCCAGCAGTGGGTATTTGGCGCCCCAACTTTGAACTTAAATATGCATTATTTAGACATATTTTTTCAATAAGAAAATCAAATTACTGGGACATAAATTCATTCTCATTCAGATGACCATAAACTTACACAAACATACATGACATAAATCAGAGTTTTTGTAAGAAAGCAATCGATTTAACTGACGCAGAAATCACTTCAGGTTCATTCCTCTGTTGAAAAAAGCCCCAGGCAGCAATACATCCACGCTTTGGAACTACTGTACTTCTTGCTAAGTTGGATTGACGCTTCTACCAAGAGACCTTGTATACGATAATACGATCTTGAAAATGATACATACCATCGCCGATTATTACACTGCAGTAAAAGAAGGTGCCATAATTATTCCGCCACAAATACAGCAACTTTATGGAATTTATGTGGACAGTAAACGCTTACTAATACACTTGTCCATGGCACCCAATGTTGTATAAAAGGCCTTCAACTGCTCAATGACAAATCGCCTTCATCCCAAAATCGCTGATATTCAGCTAGGATGGATCAGCATCAGGGGTGTAGGAAGGGTCCCCTCTCAGGTGTGGGGTCAAGACACCCATAATTTCCCAGTCACAAGCAGAAAAATAACACTGGTATATAAAGTTTCTATTAATTTTTAAGTTGCTACAAATGAGGAAATCTCAAATTTTCAGGAAATATATACCCTTCAATTTTCTTCATTCTCAGGAAACTTTTGCTTCATTTTTGGGCAGTTTTTTTTTATTTTCAGGAAACTTTCTTTAGCTGTTGGGAAATTTTAATAGAAATTTGGTCATTTTGGGCCAAATCTTGGGCATTTTTTAGTTAAATCTTGGGCAATTTTTTGCGAATTCTGGGAAATTTGGCAATTTTTCTTCAACTTCAGACAAATTTTGCAATATTTTACCCAAATTTCCCTTCAATTTTTTCATTATGATTTTATTAATATCTTAATTTTACTTCCCAACCAGGAAATCTAAATCCTCTCAGGGATTTTGGCCAGTTGGGTTGGCATCCATGGCTTCGCCCCTGGAACCCACCGTGGCCCTTAAGTGGGCCCTGTATCCTATGCCGACATACGGTTTGGCTCTCCTAACTTTCAAAACGTTTGGGCGCCGCGCCGTTGACAATTGATTTAAAAAAAAGCAACGGTGCAGAAGCTTCAATTTGACATGTTATGGGAAGTCTGAAATCAGGATGCTTAGGTGACCTTCCACCTTCCTTCTCTAGAATATCAAAATGGAAAATATCTTGATTTCTGGCACCTACATTAAGTCATATCCACCAGATTTGCCCCAAACGTGCATGTTTTCTCTTTCATTTTAATGTGTATTAACCCCCCAGATGTTGCCAAGATCATTAATGCAATATGTAGTACAAGATTTACAGGATTAAATCCCGCCCTACTATACACAACGCTTTGCAACTTGGTTTTGGAAGTTATAGTTATAGGCTACAAGTAACTAAAATTTCTTAGGTAAAATCTGAAAATCTCTTTCCCATAACATTAGTAGTAATGACCGACATCTTTTCTTCTCTTGTAATTAATTCTAATAAGCATCAGTGATCAACACAATTTTAACATATTAAATAAGCAATTATGAACATTAAAACAGGACTTTATTGTATGAAAAAAACTTAATACTGTTTAGCATAGCCCCCTCTAAATCTGAATCCAACCCATCCAGGCTACTTAATACTTTGACTTCATGCACATCCAGGCTACTTGATACTTTGACTTCATGCACATCCAGGCTACTTGATACATTGACTCATGCACATCCAGGCTACTTGATACATTGACTTCATGCACATCCAGGCTACTTGATAAATTGACTTCATGCACATCCAGGCTACTTGATACATTGACTTCATGCACATCCAGGCTACTTGATACATTGACTTCATGTACATTCAGGTTACTTGATACATTGACTCATGCATATCCAGGCTACTTGATACATTGAATTGCCCAATTTGTGTTTGAATTTACTATTTGAACAAGTTTTTGAATTAAATACTTGATGGTTTCTATAATAATTAGAAATCTTTTCAGAATAATGAGTGAAATGTCGAAATTTCTTTTTGTCATTTTGACACACCAAACTTTGATATCACTCAAATATCTTCAAACTTTCATGGAGAGCATTTATTTGATATCAACATTAAAGGTCTATACAGTCGAATAGCTAGGGTAGAATAATTTAGGTAGAAGAACATTCCAGCTATTTTAATTTCTAATCAAGTTATGACTGATCAAAGTTTTGAGTGATTTTCAATATATGCTTAATTTGTAATATGCAGACAAAGTTTCTTATGCGAGTCCTTGAATTTTGTTTAATAAACCTGTAAATTATTTTATACAGATACAACTTACAGTCACTGAAAATATTGAGAAAGACTTTTTTCTGCTAGATTCTAATTGCAGGTCCATTAAAACTAAAAATCTTGATTAGAACATGTTGCTCAGTACCTTCAATTAATTATGCACCAATGTGAAAACAAAGCATTTTAATACATAATAGAAAAGTATACAAAATAGATATTAGTGCCTGAAAAAAACTGGAATATGGTAAATTTTTAACTGATTTTCTTGAATTTTACAACTTTTATGGTTAGCAAATGTCTGTTGATTATATTTTCTGTCGGTTTATAAAAAAAAAAAAAGGACCCCTAGAGGCATAATTGAAAGTTTTAAAATCTACTGAAATTCATTCATTGAGGAAAACTTCTAACAAAATTAGTCAAAAAAATTAGCCATTACTCCTTGAACTTTTAGGCTTAAAGAAATATTCCCATGGTTTTTTGAAAATTTTATTTGAAAGAGCATACTTTTAAAGCCAAATTGGTACGAAAATCAGATTAAAATCATATTCCATTCAGGAGATATGGATTTTTAAAGATTTCTTTTTTACTTTTAAATTTTTTTGTACAGTATGAAGAATTCGTGTTTGGTGATGTCATAGAGACAATTCCATTGCAAATGTTTAAGTATTTCTTTGAACGTTATTTGGTTGCTTCTGTATGATTAGAAACAATTTTCCAAAAGTTATTGAAGTAAGGTATATTTGGCAATGTATATAAATACCTAACTTTCATCAATTTATTTTTCTAGCAGGTTTTACTAATAAAAAAGGATGATAGATTTTAACAAAATACATAAACTTTGTGTAAGAATGTGTTGCTGTGATGTTATACCGAGCCTTTTCCTATCTTCTGGTAGGAATAACACATCAACATGATTTTTGTTCTAATTTGTTTCTAAATTATTTTTTTTATGAAAGATTGAAGAAAAAAAACATGGGAATATTCTTTAATTGTTGAAGGGAATATGTAAATTTGTGATGTCATCAGGTGAATATGATCTATTTTGTAACAAAAATCTTTGATTTTGATCTCCATCCAAAATAAAGCAGCATGATTTTGAGAAGGATTTCCTTCAGCTTAACCATTATCATAGCTGGAAAAGACATTCTATAAATCATATCTGAGCATGCCTCCTTCAGCATAAATACTTCCATATTTTGAAGCCTCTGGTATTTCAATTAAAACTTCATAAAGTGAAACTTTTGTCACTTTCGTAAAATATCGGATTTCCTTAATGTATTATTAATTTATGACAAATGTACCCCATCGGTTGTCTACATGGGATCAGGTTACAATCACATGGCTGATTACATAATGTATATGATGAAGAAGATTGACCTTCGATGGTGCTCAGTCAGATGCCGTTGGCAAACAGCATGTCTGATGCATCAATGGATGCAATCTTCAAATGTCAATTGCTCCTTGTCAAGCACCAAATTTATAGATTTATATGAAGGTTTTGGGCCATCTTCAACCTATCACAAATTGTGGTTTGTACTATCTCCCTGCATATATTAAGAAACATGAAGCTTTATGATCAGTCATATCTTGGGAACTGAGTAAGATTTTTTTAAAGTAAAAGATTGAAATCCTTCTCTAGTTGACAATCAAATCAAAACTATCGCTGATGTTTCCAATAAAAACATCAACATGAATATGAACAAGAGTCATGTAAATTTTACTTCTATAAAGGTGTTTCAGCTGACGTCACGAGGTCATGTGACTTTGTTTACATCACCATTTTGTCGGTCAAAACCACTGTTGTCTGCTGTACACTTAATTTGACTTTATACAGACTGTTGCAATGTTGTTATATCAGATTATTTTGGTTAGATAAGTATGTGGAATCTTGTTGTGCAGTTGGTTGCGCTAATAAATGTGTGCGAAATTTTACTTCTATAAAGCTGTTTCAGCTGACGTCACGAGGTCATGTGACTTTGTTTACATCACCATTTTGTCGGTCAAAACCACTGTCGTCTGCTGTACACTTAATTTGATTTTATACAGACGATTGCATGTTGTTATATCAGATTATTTTGGTTAGATAATTATGCTGGAATCTTGTTGTGCCGTTGGTTGCACTTATATATGTGTGCGAGGGAATAAAAAGACATTTTCTCGGTTTTCATCTGATCCTGATCGACATTTAAAGTGGGTTTCTGCTGTACGATGCATCGACTTTCAACCTAAAGTAGGCCTTACACACTAGGATTTGTAGCGAGCACTTTATATCTGGTATTTAGGCTTTGTCTGAGTATAACGAACAATCAGATGGCATTAATGTTAAAGTTACTCTTCGTATACCTGGTGAAAATATAACTTACGGAAAATATGAAGAAAAATCGGAAACGAGCAAAAAACTGCAAGCAGTAAAATTTGCTAAACTGGTACTAGTAGGTTAACATGTAGTACGTTTATTGTACGTGTGATGTGACTGAGCTGTGTGAAGACACATGAAACGCAATGACGCTGCTGCAAAATAGTTGAGCCCAGCAGTTGAGTTAGAGTCACGTGATGAAATCCCTCTATAGAGTCATGGAGCCAAGATAAAAAGTTTGCATAGAGCTTCAAGGAAATAATAGTTTAAAGGTTTACAACCTTAAAGCTTATTTACTCATGTTCAACTTCTCTTAGTCTTTTCTGTTCTTAACAAAAAGGATGTACCATAAATTTACATGTTATTATCGTATTTGATTTCCAACAAGACTGCTTCCCCTTCACTGTTTTCTCCTCTGTCCACCCCCAGCTCCCCAAAAAGGGGGAGAATATGATTGTTCAGGTTTAAATTCAAAAGATGCAAAATTTTCTTGAAATAAAGGTTGAAAATTTGTTGCTATATGAAAGACAAGGAAACAATTGTAAATTGAAAATTTTCCACACTAAATAAAGTTTGTTGTAATTAACCTCAAACTACTTTACTTGCCATGCTTTTTAATTAAAATGTATCCCATCCCTGTGTCATTGTTGATTTAAAAAATCAATTTTGGAATAATTCCGTTTCTCAGCTAGCTCTTATCTTTTCATTTACAACCTTGAGCTGTTTATCCCCATAATCACCTGTTTTGCACACTCCCTTTCATTCTTTAAGATATTTATATAAAAAAGGACAATTTTCCCACGATTGTAACACATTTCTCATCTAAAATTTCTATGAATAAGAAAGAAATTGCATACAATTGTTCTATAGAAATTTCTATGTATTTTCCCACACTAATTTTTTTGATCGATGATAGCCTATCACATGCTTGTGTTGATATATTGTAAGGCCTGCACATAAAACCACTGCCACACTCACTAGAAACTGAAAGATTCTGAGGACAGAACAAGTTGCTAATGTCAATAACACTGAGGTATTTACATGGCAGATGGTAAGCGTACAAGCCTTGTGTACATAAAATAGGTTTTTTCAGTCTTATCGTTGAAGCGAGACCTGGAGCGTGGCAGGGAGCAGGCTCATTTGCATCACAAAGGTACTTGTCTGGCAGGCAAACACTCTGATGGTAATTATATACCCTCATTTGTGTGAATGCGTGCATACAAGCATGCGCCACAGCATTATTAATGCTGGCATAGGACGCTAAGAAATACACAGCCTTTATAGCGGGAGACAATTTCTTTTCAAAAGGGGCAAATAAATTGTAAGAAATTGGAGAGTTCTTTTTTAATGAAAATTTTGTGTTGTGACATGCTTTGCATAAGAAGCAGCTGGGTGTAGATAGGTACCCTGGGGATTTATAGGGCTTGGCTAAGTTTACAAAAGGAGAATGAATGATCAATTTGGGCCATCATACAGTCTTTCATTTACACAGGTGGGAAGGTATACACTGGGTTGATAGTTACTCACAATGGGTATTGAAATAGAAGGGCGTGTTCCCTCATGCTATTACTAAAAAGGGAAATAATTTATGAGAATTATACAGAGTTTGTAACAGTCTGAGCAAAGAGCTTCCACATAGCTCTGTGGTCTGATTATATCATTATTCATTTTTGTGATATAGAATTAAATTAGGAAAAAGACACGCAATGTTCAAGAAATTTCTCTTGCATATGATATACATTCATTTGCATAGAGGACTATGCTTTGAAGGAGCCACTGAAAGCTGGCAATTAAAAACATTATTTAAAGTTTATATTTTTCTGTAGAACAATCCAGAACCACTTATAGAATACCACTTATTAACTGAATCAAAAAACCAGGGTATCTGAGTTTGATATCATGCAATTTTTGGGGAAAAGAAACCTTCGATAATACGACCTTCAAAACTTAATTTCATGAGGCGACTTTAACAATTCCTGGGGAATCACCCGCCATCTCTGTTGGCGATAACTCAAAGGGGTATAGCCTTAACCACAGGTCTGACTAAATTCAATGAAATGGATATAAAGGTAGTTATATCAGGGAGCTCTTACTTTGTCAAAGTAACAGCTCCCTGGTTATATAATCTGGAGTTTTAGATTTGGGGTACAGTAGAATAGTCTTTGAATTGTGGAATTGTGGAATTTTGAACTGATCAGAGTTTGAGCACTTTTTGATGAAAACAAAACTTGTGGGAAAATAGTCATTATGTTTATTTTCTTATTTTACTTTACCAGATTTACTTTCCTTCAAATAATTGTGGCAGATGAATAAAAAACAATGGATTTACATACGAGAAAAGTGAAGTCTGCCAATTCTTACATCCCAAATTAACATAAAATTTGCATATTAAGACTGGAATTCTTAAAATTTGTAAAATTGTAACTGTATATTTTGAACTGACAATTTTTTTTTTTGCGTTGTTGTTGGATATAGTTTTAATGTATTGATCTTGTTTTACCACTAGATAACAATTTACTTTGAGAATGAACATGTAAATGGGGAGAGCTAAAGGATATTTACCTCACAAATATCCAAATTTATTTGATTTAATTCATTGAAAAAATAAAAAGACGCATAACATTAGTAAATTTTCACTTCACTGAGCCCTATGTGGTGTACAACAAATTTCAATGTGGGTGCTATCTATTTCTGAACAGTATAGTGGGTTAAGACACACGTGGTCATTTTTAATTTGCATGTGTTTCTGTGGCTATGACCTATGTAACGAGTTTAGAGGTAATGTTTGATCAAGTGTGTGTATCATCGTTATCAGTTTAAAGGTCAACTAAGGAAACTATTTATGGAAAGAACAGTCATTACTGGTGGGTATGGTATAAATCAGACATTGATTGACTAATTCATGCACCTGCTGCATTCACCATAAATGCAGGGCTTCAATTTTGGTCAAATTGCCTTGTTCTCTGTGGTTATTCATTGGGACATGTCTAAGTTGCTCTCAGCTGCTGGGTTTCTGATCTTTAATCTGTATTATCATTAACAGTATAATGCTAGTGGTAAAGGTCGATGGACATGTAGAGACTGAATTGCTTTAAAATCTGTTATCCATTTAAGTATAGCAAAACAAATTCTATTTTACAGTGTTTTAAATTTTCAGACTGACTTCATCATGCAAATTTTGAATTTGTGATGCATTAACATGTTGCATTAATTTAGAAACTTAAACTGTTGGAAAGGAAATATTAAGTGGGACAGAAGCATATGAAAAAAAAAATGGAAGGGCCAACATCTTTTCTGTGTAGGGGGGTGGGGGGGGGGGGGGGAGCAGAGGGTGCATAACACATTCTGGTTTCAAAATTCAAATGGGTGAGACCAGTGTTGACATTAGTTAGGGGTTTAGAGGGATCCCTCTCTTTGATTATATTTCCCCCTCAATAAATTACGAAGAGGGAATTTGTTATTGCTTTAACACATGGCCTGTAAACCAGTCTCATTTCCTCTTATTTCAATTCCTAATGTGCACAGTGTATGGGACCCATTGGTGGTGGGGGGTGGGGGTGGGGGGGCTGTCTACTGCAGCACATAAGGCCTCATGTAGCTCTCTTTGTCTCAATGGTACAATGGACACAATACGTGATACACAGATGCATTTTCCATAATGTTGCTTGTGTTGATTTCATGAATATTATAAGTAGGTGGAGTTTATTGAAAATATTCTGAAATAGTGATAAATAGGCAACCATGATCCATTTGTGTCATACTTGCTTGATAATATTGTTAGTCTTTTTTGGTCTGTACTTCCCCCGCAAAAATATAAAAATATAACTTTGGTATATGGAGAATCTGCCCAAGTACCCCCTTTTGAAGTGCTTATGCCCCTTTGACAAAAGTCCTGGCTATGGACCTTACACAGAGAGATGTCATTAAAGAGGCGGAATCATGATATGAACAAAATATTTATAAAGTGATCAAATTTGCGATTGATTTAAATTTCAATCAATTGCTACACACAGTTTCCAAAATTTATATCTCCGAACAAAATATTGTTTCAACAACTTTATTTTGTTTTCCCTTAAAATCTAGACTTACATTTTCATTATTAAGATAAGTCAATGATTCAATCTTTTTCTTTATAGACACACCCCCTTCCCTGTACCCACACACACTTTAAAGGTAATGTTTTAAATGTTCAGAATATTCTTTAATCGAATGTGTTCCCCCATGAGTTATGCCCTCCCCGGTGTCCCCAATCCAATTCATGGATACACTTTGAGGCATGAAAATGCAGAGATGTTATAAGTTTATTAAGCCATTTGGATGAGGATGGAATGCCCCTCTCCCCTCCAATAAAAATATGACTTCTTAATTCATGATGGATAAAAACTCTTATCTTTTTTTCATGGTTGCTCAGTGCAAAATTATTTCAATTATATGACTAGTAATGTAATATTAAACACTTCCTGTTTGGAGAGGAAGGGCCCAGGAAACATGCTAACTTGAAATTTAAATGATGGGGCTCTAACTGATTAACAAAATAAAATTAAGCTGATCTCAATATCCTCAGATGTCAATTATAATGTAAGAAGTTCTAAAAAAATAAAGCATTGGAACCACATAACCTTTTGGTATCTAGTTATTTTAATGTCCCAGTATATTTGGAGAGATTTTTGTCCCTTAATTCATCCTTCAGTGATAGTTCCAGCCCATCAGGGATCGTCAAATTAGTCTGTCTGCCAAAGATGTCTGGTAACTTCGTACATGACAATTTAGACATGAAATTGATTTTATCTCGGAAGAAATTGCTTCAAACATGACCAGAGGTTCTTTATCACTGAGTGAAAAATATCATTTTGTATTAAAAACAATATTCTATTTGCCAGCAAATTTTACCCATTTTAATCTATCTTGGCCAGATTTCGTGCACGTTCATTTAGAGCTGACTGTCATTTTAGAGGCTACCACACATTCATCATCTGAACAAACTTTTTGCTTTCATTTTCATTAAATTTGATAATTTGCGTAATGCCATTTAGCATTTTCATCACATGAAGTATTTGAGTGAATGCGCCGTGCCGTGCATCATATCATTGACATGACTGTCAGCTGCTCCGTCCTCTTCCTCATCATAAGTAATACATCTTCTTCGTTTCATTTTTCTTCTTTTCATCAGTTCTAAAAAGTGTTTTTACTCTTTCTCAATAAATAAGAGAAGTTCCCTTGGGATTGGCGTATTTTGTATTTTCATCAGTGCTAATGCATTCACACACGTGGCTTTCTTGATTAACCGCCTCAGGAGATATTCACAAAATTTTCTCTACTCCGCTAAAAAGAAAATAAAATCTCGTTAAAATTGGTATCTTTTGGCCTGCAGAAACACAAAACCCTCTCAATGGGTGGCCATTCATATGCAAATGAGGTAAGCGGCAGTGTGGATTTGGATCACTACTCAAGCGTAAAGAGCCCCGTTCACTGCGTCTGTTGGTGATCAACTTTAATGGAAGAAAAAATGAATAAAAACAGAAGAAAGCTTATAAAATATACAGAGTAGGAAGAGAGATCCGACAGGCTACTGTTTAGCATTCGTAAGTGTTTTTATCATTTTTGAGTTTGTTTCGACACTTTGATGTTTTTGCAGGCCAGAGTCTCTTCGCCATCTACAGGAAATTACAACACTTAAGGATTCTGCGAGTAGAGGGAGAATTTGCGGGAATTGCTGCTGGCGGTTTTGCAGGACTATCAATTAGCCCTCATTGATTATATGAAGAGGGATATTTTTTATACATGAAGAATGGGATTATAAAACAAGGGGATGAATGAGTGGGTATCGGTAATAGGATAAGGTTAGCATGTTTAGCTGGCCTTTGGGGATAGTTTATATACATCCCAGGCTGTGACTCAACAATTTGTGAAAAATGATATCATATTTTCCATTTCTTGCTGCCGATAATTCTTACTTTAATTATCTTTAGAGTTAAAAGGGAGAAATAAACGGATTTTAAAGTGCTTAAATTTGGTAACCATTCGAGAGGGATAGGTTTCCTGATTTGAACTTTTACAAAGTGTATAATATTTGATTCATTGCTGCCTGTGGGTATAGATAGAGATTACCTTTTAAAGATATAAAATTACACCTCTGATCTAGTTTAAAGCTCAGACCCAGGGTTAAAGCACTTTGGACCCATTCGTCTTGTGACCAGGCTGGCAGCCACCATTTTGGAATTCTTCAATTCCAAAATTCCAAATTCTTCGATGGTGCATACTCCCTGATGTTGGCACGACGCTCAAGAGTGCAGCACTCATTTTGACACCTTACTGCTGATGTACTGATAGCTCATCTATCTCTCCCTTATTGTTAGTTTTGGTCATTCTTGGTCTTTTTTGTTAAAAAAAAAAAAAAAAAAAAAGAATCTAGTCTATAAAAATAACATGATTTTTATAGGATTTATAGAAGTGAGGAAAACCATTAAGCTTCTGGCCTTCTACCCTCTGTCCTCTTTGTGAATCATGACCCATGTCTGTGAATCACGACACAGGCCTGTGAATCATGACCCAGGCCTGTGAATCATGACCCAGGCCTGTGAATCATGACCCAGGCCTGTGAATCATGACCCAGGCCTGTGAATCATGTCCTAGGCCGTGAATCATGACCCAGGCCTGTAAATCATGACCCAGGCCTGTAAATCATGACCCATGCCTGTGATTCATGACCCTGGTCTGTGAATCATGACCCAGGCCTGTGAATCATGACCCAGGCCTGTGAATCATTATCCAGTCCTGTGAATCATAACCCAGACCTGTGAATCATGACCCAGGCCTATGTAGCAATCATATATAGAATGGAGGGGTATATAACAAAAATATATTTAAGATGAGATAGTATCTAATTCAAAGTTTTAAAGACTTTATTTACAAATGAATTTACCTAATAACATAGGTGGTTGTAATCAATTTTAGTTTGAAAGGCAAAAATGATAGGGGGCAAAATATAAACAATGTTTTGAATTATGCATATACAAAACACAAAACACAAATTTTGAATGGGAGGAGGGTGCACCCCATTGTCCCCCTGGCCTATCACCCATGCCTTGTAACTCATGCATAAATTATTAAGATTTAACAGGGTCTGAAAGAACCAAGCAGGCGGTTGATATGCAAATAAAGATTTGGGATTGTGAGACCTGTTGATTGCAATGATTCCTAGAAGATCCCAAAACAAAACTTGTGAATTCAGAAATGTACAAAAATATTGTTTTATATATTGGTCAGAATTTTGATTACAACAGATTTGTCTGTCAATTGGACTTAGATGTTAAGGGTGAAAATTTGTATTTTAAGACCTGAAAAGTGATCAAGCTGCACATTGGCCAATTTGTAATGATTTTAACTAGATTTTTTGCCATTTACATTGTTTTTAATAGACTTAAATAAGACAATAAAACTATTGTTATTTTTGTTGGGTCTTTGATTTACAAAATTGAAGTTATGTTACCAGACTTATGTCACCCTGTGGGGTTTTTAAATTGGTGTTGTCTAAAACATTGGTGGAGAGATCTTTTTTCTGTTTGACCTTAACCTGACAGCACTTCATCCAAGTCGGATATATCCCAATGGATGAATCAGGGTCTGATTTGTCACTTTTTATGAACTTTTAATTGCATTACCAGTATTAATTGCATTACCAGTATGAGTAATCTTTTTTTCAAATGTAGTCTCTCATTTAATCTTAACAATGAGAATGTCTTTAAATTAGATAAAGGTGGAAGACATACAGGCATTAGCCTAAGAAACCACTTAGCTATAAAGTTTAACGATCGTTGATTACTAAAATCACACTAATTTTATTTTCACTTTAAGATCTTACATAGAACATGCAGTCTTTGAATTGAATTATTATTATTATTTTTTTTTTTTTTTTGTGGGTTGGGGGAGGGGGTTCTGAAATATGAATGATCAAAGTTCCAAGAGTAATTAATATATGGCTTGCAAAGTTTTTGTCCCCTTAAGCAAGACTGATTTTCATGTGAGGGCGTTTTCACAACTTTTGATGACTAAATAACATCTTTCTCATCAATTTATTGATTAGGGTTATGACCAAGTTTATAGCGACAGGCCTTTTCACATTTCGTACCATTGACCCATGTAGACTGTAAAATTTCAGCATGGTTCAGTCCCGCTCTGCATTCACGCTGCTCAACGATAAACACAGGCCATTTCCAACACATTATTTGGTTTGATTGTACGGGAATACTCAACACAGGCCAAAGGCTCTTCTTCTCAACCCTTCTCCCTAGCAGGGTTAGTTTCAACACAGGTCGAGCATTTTAAACACTGTGTTAAAATTTACACTGTGAAATGATTAGTCAAGATTACACTTGTGGGGCCTGTGTCCAACATGGAGATTTTCCGTAGTGTGAAAAGGCCTATAGAGTCAGCTGCACTCCTTCAAGCGTATGAAGAATAAGAACAATTGATGTACCAAAATAGATGGAGAACTTTATAACTGAGGATGTTTCAAATTGCATATTTTAGATACAAAGACCATTTTAAAAACCTGGTCTATAACAATTATTTTTGTGGTAATAAATGTTTTTAATTCTTCTTTATTTTGTAATAATATGTTAAAACAATTAAGCATTTGTTGCCTCTTAAAATTCTGGACCAAATTGTTTGACCCTCTTTCTTTTTCCGTTCTGCCCGTACGTATCCATGTTGAAAATCGTAGTCGAAAGTTGCATTTTGTTATCCTAACATTCAAATGAGGTAAAAAAAGGGGCCAAGACATTTGTCATTGATTGTAAGTCCCACTACTTCTTGAGAAATAATCTGAATAATTAAAAAAATTTTATTTCAAAATATCAGAATTCAGGTTGTGCAAAATTATTGACCAAAGATTGAAAAGTTTGAACTTTTAAGAAGTGGCATCAGCCTTTAAGGCCCATCACCTCGGAAATACTGAGTCTAGCATTCAAATATTTTCTTTTCATAAATACCTCATTGAGATGTATTAACAGCTGCTTTCAGAGAAATGACTTAAAGCCAAAATGGGTAAACATTGTTCATAAATGCATGCTTTGGTAAACACCAAGTCCAATATTCAAGTTTTCATTGTAAAGTAGTAATTTTCTGACATTTTTTCATTTGCAACATTTTTATTTCAAGGAAAGGTAGCTTTTCGTTTGTTATTTGAAGATCTGGGTACTATATCTATAATATTTATTCTAAGCTTTTCATTAAACGCTATTGTGTGATTAATCTATTGAATGATTACTTTTAAGAAATTAAGTTTGGATTAATATTCAAGAGGTGCATTAATTGTTTTCGGCTTTCTGTGTAATGGTTATTTAATTTTCGTTTCGCCGCATTTTTGTTTGACGTAGGCTTCTACTTATAATTTCTTTCTTCTTACCTGATCAGCAGTGTTATGATAATTTTTTACAAGCAACAGTGTTGCTGCAGGTCACCTTGAAGAACAACAATTTTGGTAGTTTTCCAAGCAAATTTGAAACAAATTTAGCTCATACTCAGCTATTATATTAGGCTGATGAACTAACCAGGGGTGATATAAAAATGGTCGTATGTCAGAGGTAATATATTTATATTAAAGGAGCACTGGACCGAAAAGTGAGGGCATATTTTAAGGGGTCCCAAAAAAAACCAATGCTTATCTAACACACAACAGTATAGAAATTTTCTGGTTAATATAAATATTCAAGTGACCTCTGCCCTCATACTGCACCATCTGTGGGCTATGGAGACAAAGTTTATCGATCTGCTGTGGATAATATATTTGTGAAATTTGCCAAAACGAGCGCCCTCCTTTTTGGTCTCGTGCTCCTTTAAGGCATAAGTTGGTATTACTTTGACCAACTGTTATTAGCAGAGAAGGTTTGGTAAATTTCATGCAGAAATGCTTCCATTACCCACTAACAACATACTGGTTGGCATGCCAGCTAAAAAAGGCTCTGAACAAGGAAATACAGAGAGCTGGGGGGGATAGGGGTCATCGAACAAGGAAATACAGAGAGCTGGGAGGGATGGGGGTCATCAAACAAGGAAATACAGAGAGCTGGGAGGGGAGGAGGGTCATTGAACAAGAAATACAGAGAGCTGGGGAGTCATGGAAGCTTTTAAACTGAAGCCTGAACAAATATACACAACTTTTATACGTGATGTGAATGTTTTGCTCTGATATTGAGATGATGTATTGGTGTATGAAAGTGTGTAATCATCATACAGTACTTGATCAAGAATTCTATTAGGTCAAGAAGGGGTAAAGCAGAACATTTAGTTATCAAGGTTTGAAAACTTAAAGGACTTAAGGTTTGAGAACTTAAAAGACTTACCTTCTTGTGTTTGGAAGTCAATCTTCTTCATTCATTGAAACAACAAAAACAATTATCTTTTATTCTCCTCTTCCGCGTCTTTTGTTTCTTGGAGTTCAGTAAAATTTTATTGGGAGGAATTCTGGTTTTCAGACTCACTGTAATAAACCCGTCTCCTCGTTAAGTTTGCTACTGTTCTAAAGAAATTTAGATACAGTGTGATATCTTCATCATGTCAAAAACGAATACAAAATATGCCAAGGTTTTGTGACTGGTATAACTTTGTGGGTTGTTGTAGACTAAAAAGGAAGGAAATTATATTAAAATGGGATTTAACTTCAAGAACTGTACGCAGTGGTTAAAGAGATTCCTACATGTGAAACATATGTGAGGTTTGTCTAGCTATACATTATTAATAGCTTAGATCTGGCATTGACCTTAAAGATATACCAAATAAAAGACTTGGTTTATCAGCTAATCTTTAAAGTTCAGAGCAAATTCATTATTTGAAAGCTTTGTGGTTTTCTGTTCTTAATGCAATTGATTGAAAGTCTAAAACAAGACCACAGTAACTTGATAATTATTAAAACAGGATATGTACTAGTTGAATCTTGTAAAGACTTAGGAATGTTTTTGTCATTATGATAAAAATATCAGTTATTCTTTTGTTCTCTTTTATGTAACTTTGGAAATAACAGAAATAACCTCTGAATAGAAGTGGAATTTCACAAGTGCCATGTGTGAACATGCAGTACATGTAAAGGGAGGGGATATCCCTCCAAATTACATTACCTCATCTGAAGGAAACACTTTGACTAAGCTATAAACATATTTTAGAGAAATATCAGTAGAGGTAAAAATGGATGAGGATGGTTTAAGCCAACCTTTTTCAAGAAATTTAAATCTAGATGCTGTGACCTATCATTTTTCATTAAAGTTTATTTTCCTAATAACTAACTTAATTTCCCCCTTTTGTGGATGATCAGATTGTACTTGACTGGAACAACTTAGAATAGAGGCAAGCAAACTTGTAAGCAGTCAGATGTTTTGAAAAGCAAAGAAGAAAATGGATGACAAACACTGATTTTAGTTGGAGGGGGAAAACAGGATTTGCAGGGGGGGGGAGGAAATGAACATTTTCTTGATTAAACATATAATTCAATATGATATAAAAAATGGTGACTAGCAAATTTCTTTGGGGTGAGAGCACCCTTTTGACCAATGGCCAGCTGCCACTGGTTAGGGATGGCATATAGTTACACTTCTGCTTTGCAATGCATTATGGACATATTGAAGATGGGCTATTGGTAATAATTCTGGGTAGGTATGATCTTAAATTCCAAACCAGGTTGGGGAAGTTTTGTTCTTTGAAACCATGACAGTCAATTAGGCTTCACTGGTCCAGCAAGAGAGATTTGTCAGAGAAGAAAGAAACCACCATTGGGAGACATATGAATTTGACAGGGCTGATGCAGCCGCTAAGCTTGCCCTCAACCTCCCCCTACCCCATTTTCCAAAACCCTTTCTGACATCAAACCACTTATCACTTCCCTTGTTCGTGACCGCTGGCAAACCTCATGGGACTCCCAAATTGATAACAAACTCCACGTCATCCAGCCCATCATTCCGATCAAACCCACCATCCACAACCTCTCTCATGTCGACAACATTCATATTACCCGTCTTAGAATAGGTCACACCCACCTCGCTCACTCCCACCTCCTTATTGGCTCCCCCAATTCCTCTGCAACAATTGCCATTGCACCCTCACAGTCCATCACGTTCTCCTTGCTTGCCCCCTGTACAACCTTCCCAAAGCTTCCCTCACTCCCCACAACTCAATTGCTGAGTTCTTCCAGAAAAACCCACAGGATAAAATTACCCCCTTCCTTCATTATGCTTCCCTCTACAGCCATATTTAGTCGTCCTCTCTAACCCCCTCTCTCTACTTTGCTTTTTTCACCCATGCACCTCTCTCCTCTCTCGATCCCAGCTTTCTGGCCTTTAGTTCTTGTGTTTCTCTCAATCGCCCCCTGTTTTCTTTCCTTCCTACCTCTAGAATGGTATAACCTCTCGGCCACAAGTTGACCCTTGTTGTCGTGGTGCCGTTAAGCCCTCATTAAACAAACAAACATATGAATTAAAACAAGAACTTGGCCAAGCTCTGCAAGATGAATGTTTAGTTTATAGCCTACTAGGGATGCTACACTCGATTAAATGTATTGTTGTGTAATTAAATTTCTCAAGTTTTCGACTTCTTTAAGAACAATCCCCGCTCCAACATTATCACCTTCCTCCATAACAGCAACCTTTTCCTACTCCCATCCTTTCACATCCCTTGCCCTCTCTCCTTCTTATCACCTTTCTTCTACCACTTATTTCCTCTAAAATGTTCACTTCTCTTCATCCTTTTCTCCTTTTCCAATCATCTCTTTTCTAACCTTTGCACTTTAATTATTTAACACCTGCTCGGCACATTTGACTCTGACTGTCTTGGTGCCGTTAAACCTATCCACAATTATGGGTTGCTTTTCCATGAAAACAAAGAGAAAATGCAATTTATAAAACATGTCTTCATTTAATTACTTTATAATATGTATTATAGATTACTAAGAAAATCTTCTATCTTGTGGTATACCGGGGATATACATCAGTGCACTTTACTTGAAATGACTGGAGATATGGTGAAGTCGTTTAGTTCATTTAATAAGCTAGCTTAATTTCCAAATTGCTTTATCAGCAAACAGATCAGGGACCGTGAAGCAATTTTTGAAGAAAAAGGGGGTGGGGAGGGGGTGGTTGACTGGAGATATGGTGAAGTCGTTTACTTCATTTAATAAGCTAGCTTAATTTCCAAAAAACTTTATTAGCAAACAGATCAGGGCCGTGAAGCAATTTTTGAAAAAAAGGGGGTGGGGAGGGGGTTGACTGGAGATATGGTGAAGTCGTTTACTTCATTTAATAAGCTAGCTTAATTTCCAAAAAACTTTATTAGCAAACAGATCAGGGGCCGTGAAGCAATTTTTGAAAAAAAAGGGGGGGTGGAGGGGGTGGGGGAGGCTAAAGGAGTAAATGGCAAAAATACTGAAAGGCACCATTACATTCATATTAAACCCTGTAAACTAACTCCCAACCATATTGGTGCATACATAGAGCTAGGCAGGGGTCACCTCTCAGGGGAAGGGGGAGGGAAGTAACCCAAACAAATTTTCAGTCACAAGTTCAAAAAGAAGTGCATTGGCAAATCAACTGAAGAGTTCAAGCACTGATGTTGCTGATGATTGGATAATCCCTTTAACTTTACAGGAAACTTTTACCTTTTTTTTCCAGGCACTTTCCTTTTAATTTTGGTGAATCGTTTGATGATTTTTGGGAAATTTCGCTATTTTGGGGGAATTTTCTTGATTTATAGGTAATTTTCTTCAATTTTGAGGATGGTTTTTATCAATTTTGAGGAAATTTGTTGACAGATTTTATCAAAATTTTAGTGAATTGTTTGACAATTTTAGAAACATTTTCGCATTTTTGTGAAATTTTCATCATTTATACCGTATTTTCTCTAATAAACGCCCCCTCTAATAAACGCCCCCCTGTCATTTTTCATACTTTCAGGATGTAACAACGTACGTTTAACTTACCAAATGTGACTTGAAAAGGCTGTAAGTCGAACGTAACCAAGCAGAAAATATGCAAAGAGTATATTCCATTAATAATCCATGCACAATAATGCTAAAAACACAAAAATCGCTTGAAGAAACTAATACCATAGGCCTAAAAGGAATTGCCGTTCTTTTGTAAGTTACATTTTTTTCTTCATACTTTACCCTCTAATAAACGCCCCCCTGTTTTCCAAATGCAACGCCCTGGGGGCGTTTATTAGAGAAAATACTGTAGATAATTTTCTTTGATTTAGAGAAATTGGGGGGAAATTTGTTGACAAATTCGACCCAAATTTTGGTGAATTGTTTGACAATTTGAGGAAATTTTCATATTTTTGTGCAATTTTCAGGAAATTTCCTTCATTTACATGATTAATAGGTCATTTTTCTTGATTTTGGAGAAATTTTTTCGCTATTTTTGGGCAATTTCTGGAAATTTCCTTCATTTATTGGTAATTGTATTTGATTTTGAGATCATTTTTCTCAATGTTAGAGAAATTTCGTTCATTTTTGACAATTTTTTTCAATTTTTGGGATTTCTTCATTTTTAGTCAATTTTCTTTAAGAAAAATTGGTAAATTTTCTGTTTTGGTTCATTTGACCAATTGTTTCCATTTATGTTAATAATTCCCTATTTTACCTCCCAACCTGGAAAACTCAGAAGCCTTTGAAATCCTCTCAGGCCATATTATTTTTAAAATATTTTTTGCACATCAAAAAGAGTGGGGTATGGGAAGGGGTAGAGTCCCTAACACCTCCTGTATTCATGGTCCCTGCAGATGTGTAGTATATTGTGGAAATCCTAATGTTAGCATCTTATTCAGCTAGAAAGTAAGTGATACAAAAAATTATGTAGAAATAACCCTTACCCTCTCACGTAAATTAAAACAAAGTGCACCAACACTGCCAAATCTTCATATGATAAAAAACCAGTGCTATTAAAATAATTAAAGTAACACAATTTGATTATTTGACCAAAATATAAATTTGTTGTGATGGTTTTTACAGATCTTATGTGTTTACATCAGAAGCTTGAGAACATTTACATATGAAATTAGAGCTATACAGCCATTTAGTAAATAGTGACTGATGGTAGGGGTTTGGTTAGGTACCAAAATATAAGTTAAGTAATCTTTGGACACATAGTCCGATCCCAAGCTTGATTTTAATGTGGACAAGTGTAAGAAAATAACAAGATTTCATGTAACAAATCTTTGGAGCAATTTTCCCCTCCTCACTGGTTACACAAGGGGAGGGAGGTATGGGGTAAAATAGTTTTCTCCATTTCTAGCTAGAGCATTGTTGGTGGGATCCCTGACAAGAATATACAAGGGAGTTACCATATTTATTCTAAGACATTTTCCCTCTGTTTATTAGATACCAAAAGTTTTCAGCCTCCTGTACCTCATTTTTTCATGTTGCAAAATCTATAAGGGTGTCTGCTGTTCACTGGCATGATTTGTTCTTGATTCTTAATGCTATCAATTGTTAAGATAACTAAATCAAATGTAAAAGTGGCATGGCAGACTGGTCTTCATTAGAGCTATCTCTATTTGCATTAAGAAGAAGGAACTTCTTATTGTATTAATGGTACCCAAATAACCCATATTTAGAGGAACCAACTAGTCCTGTTCTTATTGTCTTTCCTTTAGATTACTTCTCAGTCTCAGTTGGTTAACCAGCTACTTCCCTGTGAACCTGAACATGGCAAATAATGCAACCACCCTTCTTTATTCCCATTCTCGGTCAAAAAGGGAACTTATGTTTATTGTAACTTGGACACAGGGCCTAGTTTTTGTTTAAAAAAATTCAAGTTGGAATTAACCTGGTTTAAGATTTCTTTCATAATATACAAGCTCTTTTAGATGTTTAAGGTCTTCAAACTATTCAATCAAACTTGAACTTAAGTGTAGATTTTACAACATGCTGAAATTTTCACTTCACGCTTGCTTTTTCTTCAATGAAGCAGAATGTGTTTTGAAGATTCACAAATCTACGTTTTTTTGGTTGGTCAGATGTGTGTGGGGACTCTCTAGTGAGGGGGGGGGACACTCTAGTGACTATAGTGAGCCCAGATAATCTTTATGTCTTGTGTTCCATAAATGTCTTGGAGAGCAATATGGGTGTGATATTTCTTTTTACAAAATAAAACTTGACAATGAATGATTAATATTTATGTAACTTTGATATATTTTTTCATAATGGGAAGAGGGCAGAATGTGTCCACTACCCTGGTGCATTAAAGCCAGTAAAAAAAAATATTGTTCCTTTTCTTGTCTATTAGACAGTCCAGGAGCTGCCTTATAAATTGGGCCATATAAAAGATCCAGTAAATTGGACTCTGGTAGTAATCTGTTCATGCACAGTGGCCTCAATTGCTACGTCAGCTATTGTGGTTAGTCTTTGTGCAGGCTGTTCTTTGGACCCTTAGTTATTTTGCAAATATCGGCTAAGTTTTTAAAAATGTGAACACAAAAATGCATAAGAAGACAATAAAGAACTTTTATAGTGAAATAATATCCTCACATACCCTTAATTTGAAAGAAAGAATAGTGTTTCAATTGAGAAAATTGTGCATTATATTGCAGTACAGCACACAGTAACTGTGTGTGTATTATGTACGTACGGTGTGAAAGTAATAACTTCGGTGAAAGTTCATTGGATTATGCAATGTGCACTGTGCACAATTGTCTTACTGTTGTTCGTGTTATCACTGTCTGTTTACTGTCATTGTTCGGACAGTCAGATGTCACTGACGAGTTGTCACTGAAAGGCATAGGCGTAGGAACATGTCATTCATTAAAAGGGGGAGGGGGCGGGCGGGCACAAAGATATGCTACAAGACTAGTTTAATGGTAAAAAATTGACTTAGTTGAGGGGCACCATGTAGGTCACTGCAAGATTGTGAGGCACGTGGCCCCTGTGCCCCTCAGTTCCTATGCCTCTGCTGACAAGTGACAGACAGCTCAGACAGGGCTTAATTATTTTCATGTTCATCAGAAGCAGGTGAAAAAGGTGGATTATCAACTGCGTCATTATAGTACAAAAGATTGGACAATTGTGACCTACCATATCTTTCATTCCTCATGATATACATTACAGCACACTAGTTGAAAAGAATTTACGTTAGGATTATTTCCCTTAAGATTATCTGCTTTCTCCATACAAAAATACATTTAATATTGAACAATCCTTTCTTTGAAACTCACGTTTACTCTAAAAAAGATATAGTATAGGCTAATCGCTAATCAAAATATTTTCCAAGAATGTTGTCGGTGAAACACATACAGTGCTAGCGATATATCGCTATGCACAGGCATATATGGACTAGACAGCTAGATAACACTAAACGTACGCAGTGTACAAGCAGCGGTGATGGGTGATGAAGTCTGTACGCAAATCTCGCATATATCAAATGACTGTTTTGCAGACTAGTAAATATTTTTCTTTTTGTGTTTTCTGAGAAAATGACACAATATAATTTGTTTTGACACGGTGAAAAGTTTTGAATATATATATTCTACATGCAAGTGGAAGTTTCATGACGGTCATCGACAAAGCACAAGGGTTATGGACATTTGAAGGAAATATCTATACCTTCACCTTTAGTGCAAATGACGTCATTTGCGAGGCCACGGATTATAAATAGGGTCTTATTTATGATGTGTTTTGAGAGACCCAATTTATAGGGTAGCTCTTGGACTCCAAGAAGTGGAAACAATTTGTAAGCATTGTTAATCATCTTGACATACTACTTGTTCTGTACATCAATTTTAGAACTTTAGATTTTAACTTTAGATGAAAATTAGATTAATACATTTCATAGAAATTTCCAAGTAATTTGATAAAGGTTGATAAAAGATAAATAGAAATCATATTTTTTATCTCACTGGTACCCTGACCAGATCTTCTCTCAAAAAGACACACACCCAGATATATCAATTGAAGTCTCTAGGGAAAACAGTAATCCCTAAAAGAAAACCATCTTACTATAAAAGTAAGCAAATACTGAAATAATTTTTTTTATAGAAAGGTAAAAAAAACATTGCAGTCCCTTTCCTGTGTTGATAAATTTATCATCAAATCTAACGTCGATTGTTTTAATAACCTTACCCATCTAATGAACATGTATGTTAATTTCCTGAAAAGTGCTCGGTTTTGCTCCGGCAATCATCCGTTCATGCTCACAAAGTACAGTTACTTAACCAAGAGTTACAATAACATCCAGCAAGAACAAAGAGAAATAAGGAAGAGAAAGCTATTAAAAGAAACCTTATTTTTGCAGGCAGGGAGGTGCCATAAAATTTTATAGCAAGCTCGTGAACTACCTGCAAATAAAATCTCCTCTGGAAAGGGAAAGAGTCAGTGATAATCGCATAAACAGGTTTCTCTTACAAAGAGTTTATCAACAGAGTCAGTTTGTTTGAGAGATATGGTATCTATGGCTAGGAAATAAAAAATAGCAAGCTTCATCTGGCCAGGTTTAGGAGAGGTGTATGGTTACTGGATTAATTTTTGTTTCATGAAATTGCTTGGGAAATTTAACAGCTGTTGGTACTGGCAGTGGGGAAAAAGAAATGTGTGGGAATATTTTTTTCTGAGGTTTTGTGGGTTGTTGTTAGGAACAAGAATATGTGACTGCAAAAATCAGTGTTGGTAATCATTTTCCTCACAGACAAAGATGAAAAATGTGTTTTTATAGGTAAGATTAAGTTTAATCTGATTTTCATGTGTAACTGGCAAGAATTTGGGTAAGACAAAAATGGTTGCCTTTTATTTCAGCAAAATATGCTTGAATTGTTTTGAAGAATGGTATAATCCTGTGCCACCAAATCTGGGAGGGGATGGGGTATGGGTGTTCATGGGATACGGGTGTTCGTGGGTATGGGTGTTCATGGGGTATGTGTGTTTATGAGGTATTGGTGTTCATGGGGTGTGGGTGTTCATGGGATACGGGTGTTCGTGGGTATGGGTGTTCATGGGGTATGTGTGTTTATGAGGTATGGGTGTTCATGGGGTGTGGGTGTTCATGGTGTATGGGTGTTCACGGGGTATGGGTGTTCATGGGTATGGGCGCTCATGGGGTATGGGTTTTCATGGGGTATGGGTGTTCATGGTGTATGGGTGCACATGGGGTAGGGTATGGGTGTTCATGGGGTATGGGTGCTTATGGGGTATGGGTGTTCATGGGGTATGGGTGTTCATGGGGTATGGATGTTCATGGGGTATGGGTGTTCATGGGGTATGGGTGTTCATGGGGTATGGGTGTTCATGGGTATGGGTGCTCATGGGGTATGGGTGTTCATGGGGTATGGGTGTTCATGGGTATGGGTCTTCATGGGGTATGGGTGTTCATGATGATAATATAAAAATATATTGCAGTGGTGGGGAAGAAAGGTTGTATAATTGGGATGTATTATTTAGGAATGCAATGGAAGTACAGGGGACCTTGTCCTTGATAATGATCTGGTAAACGTCAAACCAGTTTTAAATTGGTGGTGCAATTGTGAGCGAGAAAAGTTTGTCTCTAGTGATAAAACGGAAGTCAAGAATCAATTGGCACATTTGACTTTGACTGTCGCAGCACCGTTAAACCTCAACGAACAATTAGATCAGCAACTTAAAGAGTTTACAATTTGAATTTACAATTTGATATAAAAGCAAATTTTAATTTCCTAAATTTTCATTTTGAATGAACCCACTATTCGTTGTGAGTGTTGTGAAATACATTTGTAAAATAAAATCATATTCAAATGGCTGTAAAAAAGGGTTTGTTAAACCTAATATATTCAGTTTTATGATATTTGTTGCTTTTCATTTTCTTGTTGAATAATATTTTTTTTTAAATGTGAAATGGACAAATAAATGTTTTTTATTTAGCTTTTGTGGGTGTTATTCTCTGTTTGTTTTCATATTTGTTGATAGAAATGGAATTTGTTTTTAAATAGCAATAAAGATTTATTACAAGTCATAACAACAAAAGGTGTTTAGATAGCTTTCATAGGAATATGCAGCAAATCCACATGGAAATTCTGATTTGTTATTGGCGTTTATATGTGAGGGCTGGAATAATGTCATTATTTTTGAAATCTTATGCATAGGTAAGAGTAGGGAGGTGTACAGCTTCCTGGTAAAAGGTATGCAGCGAGGTGTACAATGTTATAGAGGGGTATGCAGTGAGGTGTGCAATGTTATAGAGGGGTATGCAGTGAGGTGTACAATGTTATCGAGTGGTACATATAATATGTTAATTTGTTTGTCTGGTAACACTACTACCATAGGGGTAAAGGTTTTGGGAATGAGGGGCGGGAAAGGGATAGCATTTTCAAATGGTATAAATTTGCTTTGGTCCGAATACTGTACTACAGAGGGGGATTTTAATCAGATTTTTCCATCTCTAATTTGAGCCACTTCCCAATATTTCTTGGTATGCAGCTGCTTTTCAATTTGTTCTGACATGCATAGGCCTACACGGTGGAAATGATTATAATACTCTTATTCTGATGACTGCAGTTCATGCTGAAAATGTCAAAGCTGGTTCAATTCCTTCCCTTTGCCCTTACATACACATCTGGTACCACCTTAAGATTCTGAGCAGGAAAGAGAACTGTGACTATTGAATGTTTCTGAAACTTGATGTTGTTTAAAGAGGAAATTTAGGTATAGAGCCTCTGTGATATATCTATCTGTCTTTGCTTGCTGAAATTAATATCGTAATTGTATAAGTGAATGGGGGAAGAAAACATAAGCGACTGCATGCAACTTGTCCACCTTTTAACAATTGTATTCATGGTTATCATTTTGAACAGATTGTTGTTCTGTTGCATGATGAAGATCTGTTGACGATGAACATCTATGGAAACTTGATGATACTTTCGTATTCCATAGCAACCAAGTAGAATGAATTGTATTTGGCGATGGCAGTCATGTTCGTTCATCAAGATGGACTTAAAAAAACTATTATGATATAATAAGAAGGTAAGATTTGCATACTTAAAACATTTGTGAAATGTGTGCGTGTGTGTTTTTTTTTTGTTATGTCTTTTTTAGAAAACTTGTTGAAGATATTTATGAACTGTATTTCAAGAAGATATGCAGATAGTGTGTAACTCTGCATGGGTTACACAAGAACCATGAATTATTAGTTGGGAATTATGGTAGTCACAGTAAAAGACCTATCGTGTTAATGTGGATATATATGTAAGTAAGGTAATTGTGCCTCCTCCTAGCTATGCTTCAAAAGGGCCTGCCAACCCAAATGCCTTATTTTGTGATATGAAACCTGCAGGTTTCATATCACGAATCATTTACTATTATCATTTCTTTATTCTGTTAAATTGGTGATTTTTCCTTTTCACATATGATGTCATTGATAATGTTCTTGAGAATAAAAGTTCTATGTGTCTTATCAATTTTCCAAGAGTTGTTTTTATCCGCTGAAAATATCACTGGATTCCATGCAAAATCTTTAATCAGCCACTTTCTTTGAACTTTGCCCTTGTGAACTGCAGTAACCAGTATATTTGTTTGTCTACCACATATTACCTGATTATCCATTTGTGATTGTTTTTTTCATGTGATTCTCTATGCAGCTGGTAAGAGGTTAAATTAAACAAGACTTAAGACGCTCTCATTAGTGGAGAAAGTGATGAAGTTGGTAATTAGATGTACGTTTAGGAGCTTTAGCACTCGTGGGTTTCAGGCTTGAATGCTAATTGCGTTGGGCTGAGAAAACAAGGACAGAAGGATGAAAAAGCAATGCTCTGCTCCTTACAGATTTCAAAGGTTCATTTGACAGCGTGTCGCAAGATTAATAAGGCTTCATACTGAATAAGGAATGACATGATTTGCATTAGTTTTATTTGTAGATACTTTGACAGTAAAAAATTGTTTGTCTGCAAAAGTGGAGTCAAATTTTGAGCAAAAACAAGAGGATAAAAAAGTGAAGGCAATAAAAAAGGAGACGAAAAGGAAGAATATGAAATGAGATGCATATAATGCGGGAATGGGTACCATGGGAAAGATGTAGAGTGGGTTGAGTCTTAAGGACATGGTTACAAGAGGGAGCAAAGCAGGACATGTTTAACAAGACTGATCATAAGAGGGAGGGGGGGGTGATCTTACATATAATTCCTGATTGATAAGCCCCAGAAAATTCAGTCCTGTTTCTCTGTTAATTTTTTTGTCATTGTAAAAAAAAAAAAAAAAATGAACTTATGCTTCTCTCATCTTTTAGAAATATGGAAGAAATATAACTTGTATTTGGAATATTCCATATCTTAAAGCCAGATTATGATGTTCTATGGGTGTTGACAATGGGCCAATTACAATCTTAATCATCTAAGAATAGTTGATTTTGGGGCCTTGAAAAGATGATGTGATGTGGGTTGAAAGACATTTGCAACCTTCATATTTGTTAACTTTTACTCTGCAGGCTGATTTTAGAATAATGAAGTATATGTTTCATAAAAAAAGGTAATCTATTTTAGCATTAAAAGTAATTAATTTCAAAAAAATCAGAAAGTTACAAAACTCATTTTGTATAAAATTATTATCAGACACAATATTTGATCTCTTTAAACAATTCTAATTTATCTAGCACAATAATGAAAAAACATTAACAAAGGTTTTCTCATCCTGTTTTGAAATCAAGTTTGTGAAATAAGATTGCTGTAATTCTACTTGGATTTACAATATTTCCAGCTGTCTCAGATCTCATGTGTAACAAAAGAGGCTGAATAGGTTCATGTGGAGAACTTGTCATTTTCACAATTGCATTTTCCTTGATTTAGGATTGTTTGCTACAAATGTTCGTCTTCATGTCTTTAGCACCAGTATTTATTGTCCATATGTTTGGTCTGTCACAAAGGACTTTCAAAATCCAAAGCTTTAGTTGGCCTTCATTTGATTTTAAAGGAATATTCCCGTGTTTTTTCATAACCTTTCATAAAAAAGAGACAAATTTTAGAACCAATTTAGTACAAAAACCATGTTAATATGTTGTTATTCCTACTAGGAGATGTTCAAATTTTAAGGTTCACAAAAAATGCTAATAAATGAATAAGAAAAGGCTCAGTATGACATCACAGCAACACATTCTCCCACAAAGTTGATGTATTTCATTAAAATCTGTCCTTTTTTATTAGTAAAACCTGGTAGCGGAAAAATAAATTGATGAAGGTTAAGTATTTATATACATTGCCAAATATACCCTACTTCAATCACTTTTAGAAAATTGTTTTTAATCACACAGAAACAACCAAATTATGTTCTAAGAAATACATAAACATTTGCAATGGAATTGTCTTTATGACATCATCAAACATGAATTCATCATACTGTACAAAACTTTAAAATGCAATTGGGAAATTTAAAAAAATCCTATCTTCTGAACGGAATATGATATCAGCCTGATTTTTGTACCAAATTGGCTTTAAAAATACGCTCTTTCAATAGAATTTTCCAAAAAACCATGAAAATATTCCAAAAAATCATGGAATATTAAAAAAAACATGGGAATATTCCAAAAAACCATGGGAATATTCCAAAAAACCATGGGAATATTCCAAAAAACCATGGGAATATTCCAAAAAATCATGGAATATTCCAAAAAACCATGGAATATTAAAAAAAACCATGAGAATATTTAAAAAAACGGGGAATATTTAAAAAAAAACGTGGGAATATTAAAAAAACAAACGTAAAAATTTTTAAAAAAACATGGGAATATTAAAAAAACATGGGAATATAAAAAAAAAAACATGGGAATATTCCAAAAAACTATTGAAATTTTCCAAAAAGCCATGGGAATCTTCCAAAAAATCATGGGAATATTCCTTTAAGGATTAGCTCAGTGGTTAGCTTCTTCTACTTCTAGTTCATCAATTGCACGAGCCATGAATTAACATGCCAGTGGATTTGGACCGGGATGAAAGTGGATTGATAAACACCAGGTCTTTTTGAGAAAGGATCAGAGAACCAGGCAGGTGTGAGGAGCCCTGCCATCAGGACTGCCATTTGACATCCTCATCCTAGTCACTTTTCCCAAAGGCTGAGTGGGGGGAAAAGGTGGGTTGGGGGAGAAGGTGTAATGCAGAAGACAAACTTCTGCTCTTGATGTCAGTGTATCGTTCTGCATGTCTGTGGAAAATTCACGGGTTGAATAGTTTCACAACCAGACTCGAACCTGGGACCTACAACATCTCAGTAGTATGCTTAACCAACTGACTTACTTGCCTCCCTTGACTTTCATTTTAATCAAGCTTTGAAATATATTTTTTTTAAAGGATTAGTTCAGTGGTCAAGCAAGCTTATCTGATACTTGGTTTACTTGGCTTAGGCGGTGGAAAGCACATGACTCCCTCTAGACAGGGTGCCAGTCCATCGCAGGTCAACTCCTCAGCAGTGCTGGTACTCATTTGAAATGACTAGTGTGGAAAGTTTACTGTATGTGAAAGAGGACTTCAAAAGACAAAAAAGGTTAAGAAAATATTCAAAATTATTATGATTTTGTAGCTTGTAGTAAAACAAAATCTAGTAAAGGTACTTGTACTTTACCACCTGAAGAAAGCTTGAGGGAATATAATCCAAATAGTAAACAAATTAAATCAATTTCTTTTAAAATACATAGACAATTGTTGAGAAAGTGAGGATGAGGGCGCCCACCTTCGAAAGTAGACTTACTGTAAACTAGTCATTTCTACAGAGATAAGACAGAGCTTTAAGCTTGAATATCTCATTAATGTAATTAGATGTTGAAGTAGTGTCTTCACCATTTTTTTTCTCTTTCATATAAGAATTTTTTTCTTCAAAGAATTAGCAAGTCAAGCAAGTGAATCTGTCAGTTCTCGAACTGTTGGAAATCTCTTTTATTCCATGTCAACATGTGTCTTACATAGTCAACTTGTATGTCTTACATGCAGACATAATTTCATTGATCAAAAGTTACTGATTTGGCAGTTGTTGAGACTAACCTACTCTCAGGATGCTGGAAGACGTACCACCTGCCGCACAGGCCTACCACAAACTAATCTAATTCAAAGACCATACCATGTACATGTAAATCAGCAATGACAGTGATGTGTGGAATATTGTGGATATGTCAGAAAACAGTGCAGATGTCTTTATTGTCAGACCTATTGCCCAAACTTCAGTTTTATAGCCCTTTGGTTTGCTTTACCCTAATTAAACATGGTGGAAGGCTCAGGTCCTGGGTAATCATAAAACTTAACAATGAATTGATTGGCTGTTATGAAAAAAATATTTGCATACTTTTCCTCTTTACAACAAACAGTACAGGTGCCCTTTCAGCATAGAAAAATTTATTAGTGAAAGGAAAAGTTATTTTAGATGTAGGCCCTCTATCGATCAATTCTGTTTCGTGTGTGATAATTGTTTTGAATGGCAGTATGATAATTAATTAGTTCGTTACCTCTGATTGTTTCGCTGAGCTTCAAATATGATTGACAGGGATAAGAGTTGTTGACATGGAATGCATGAATCCTGCTATTTAATTGATATGTATATCATGAGAAACATAGCTTTGATATGTATTAAAGGTGTTTGGTAAGGACAAGCTGTGGTTATGGGATTGGTGGGTCTGTTCCCCACTTATATGTATAGTTCAGAAATCTTGTAAGTGATCAACATGATCATTTTGTTAGCTTTTTTTGGAAGATTTTCTTAAGGAATTGTTGTTCTTTATTCATAAACTTGCATTGTTGAAAACTGGTGATGGATAAGGGACAACATTTCACCTGTTTTATATAGAAATGTGTTGAATGATTAGAAACTGGCCTTGGACATGAAATAAAGTGCAAAGGAGCGCAAAGTTTATACAGCCGAAAATGTTTTTTATTTCCTTCAACCATTTGCCCCTACCCCCCTCACTTCTGCCTCATCAAGAAACTCAACGATTCTAGTACATCCACTTCTTATGGGGGAGTTGTCATCACTGATGTGATCACAAACATTTTTTGTTCCCTATTTCTTCAGATTTAGCTCTTCTGAAACTAGACTTTTAAGCCTTTAGGTGGACCCTTTACTCCTTCCTTCTTCTTGGCACCATTTTCTAGAGTTTTTAATTGTTTTAGGTCAGGACTAATAACTTCCTGGCTTCTCAAACCTACATAAATTTATTCTCTTGCCATATACAGATCAACCCATTTACATGCTACTCCCTCTTTTATTTTTTGTAGAAGAGAGCCCTCTCTCACAAGATAAACATTGTTCTTCTGATCGTTACGTACATGCAACTGTTGTGACACTTCAATCTGGCCGTGTTTGAGTGAATGAACGATTAACGATTGTTAATTAGGTTATTGTCGATGATTGTTTCAAAATAGCGGGATCTCGGTTGAGTGACAAACAGCCATCAATCTACAGCGGCTGCGTGTAGTTACGTGATTGCTTTGATGCGAAGGAACGAGATGTTTGTGTTGTTCTCAGAGAGTGAGATGTACGTATGAATATGCAGATTAATTTCTTATCAAGAATATTGATGATATTTGTTCTGATATTGTTTTATCAAAAGTTACGAAAGATTTTAGGGAAAATGTAATTGAAGGTGGTTGTTTTTTGGATTTAACCTTGTTGTTGTTGTGACTATTTTTAGTTTAAATAAAGCTGAGATACATCAAAACATATTTTTCCCTTCTGTAAATATTTTTCAGTCAAATTTATTATGGACGTATTTGTGAGAAACTAATATCTCTATTAGATGTTTTTCAAAGTGAACCAAAGTGTGTGTTTGTACAATTGAAAATTTAATCATATCATTCAAGTGCAATTACATTTACAACAATTGAAAGTTGTTTTGAAGAACATAAAGTGCACTGGTTGTTTTGTCTAGAAATGAAATGATTGAAAATCATCAGGCATGTAGGCAGGACTTTTTACAAAGAGTGGGGGAGGGGGAGAGAGGGGGAATGCACAATCACTTAAAGAGGAGGCACTTTGGCAAATTCTCCATATACCACCTGTGTTATATTTTTCTCATTTGAGTATTTGCGAGGGGCACATCTTCACAAGGGGGAGGCACAGTCCCATGCTGGCTATGGGCCTGCTTATCATGAAATAGAATAGAAAAAAAATGGAAGTATGTCAACAGCAAAGTGATATAGGGCTGCAGAGATTTGATTATAAATAAATATATGCAACTGGTGTAATGTACAGTAAGAAAACTAAAATGTGTCAAGGCCAGTGAGAAAGCCTGAGAAATGGTCAGGAAAAGGAGAAGAGAACTCTATGTTATTTCCTCTTATTTTTTTTCATTTTCTGCCAATTTGGATCATTTTGAAAGACTTGAGACTGGAAAAATTAGCTTAAATGTGCTTAAATGTATTGAGAATCATCATGAGGGTAAAATTCTATCAATATAATGTTTTAAAAATATATAATTTGACAGCTAAAAACAAGAGTGACCTAAGAAAATATGCAAATGTGTGATGTCTGCTATTGAATGCCTCCTTATTTTGTACACTGTTTACCCATGTTTTAAAATCCTCTGAGATTAGTTTGGAGGAAGGAAAAACTGTAAAATCTGTTTAGACAATTGACTCCTCGATCAATTTTACCTGAAAAAATGTAACATTTTGTGAACGGCAAAACTATAGCAAGAATTTAGGAAAATGTAATTAAAGGTGGTTGTTTACTTGAATTTAACCTTGTTGTTGTTGTGACTATTTTTAGTTTAAACAAAGCTGAGATACATCAAAACATATTTTTCCCTTCTGTAAATATTTTTCATTCAAATTTATTATGGACATATTTGTGAGAAACTAATATCTATTAGATTTTTTTCAAAGTAAACCAAAGTGTGTTTTTGTACAATTGAAAATTTAATCATATCATTCAAGTGCAATTACATTTACAACAATTGAAAGTTGTTTTGAAGAACATAAAGTGCACTGGTTGTTTTGTCTAGGAATGAAATGATTGAAAATCATCAGGCATGTAGCCAGGACTTTTCACAAAGGGGTGGGGGAGGGAGGGGAAGGTTGGGTTGCACAATCACTTAAAGAGGAGGCACTTTGGCAGATTCTCCATATACCCCCTGTGTTATATTTTTCTCATTTGATTTAATACAAGGGGACACATACATATCTTCACAAGCCGGAGGCACAGTCCCATGCTGGCTATGGGCCTGCTTATCATGAAATAGAATAGAACAAAAATGGAAGTATGTCAACAGCAAAGTGATATAGGGCTGCAGAGATTTAATTATAAATAAATATATGCAACTGGTGTAATGTACAGTAGGAAAACTAAAATGTGTCAAGGCCAGTGAGAAAGCCTGAGAAATGGTCAGGAAAAGGAGAAGAGAACTCTATGTTATTTCCTCTTATTTTTTGTCATTTTCTGCCAATTTGGATCATTTTGAAAGACTTGAGACTGGCAAAATTAGCTTAAATGTGCTTAAATGTATTGAGAATCATCATGAGGGTAAAATTATATCAATATAATGTTTTAAAAATATATAATTTGACAGCTAAAAACAAGAGTGACCTAAGAAAATATGCAAATGTGTGATGTCTGCTATTGAATGCCTTCTTATTTTGTACACTGTTTATCCATGTTTTAAAATCCTCTGAGATTAGTTTGGAGGAAGGAAAAACTGTAAAATCTGTCTAGACAATCGACTCCTCGATCAATTTTACCTGAACAAATGTTACATTTTGTGAACAGCAAAACTGTTTCAAAAGAATAGTGTATAGAATTACAGCTCGATTTATGCAAATGTGTGATATCAGAAAAGTGCACTTGCCTTATTTTTTTATTTGAAGTAATTGCTTTTTCCATAAGTGCCTCATAAAGGACTGCAACAGCTTCATCCTGTTTAAAAATCTAATTGAGTACATAGGTATATTTTTTAATGGCTTTAATTTGTCAAAGCAATTTATAGTATTATATCAACCACCGTGATCTCTTTATTGATTAGTCTGCCATAATATAAATTTTGAAAAGTAGGAAGCACTATTTTTTTAATTTATGAACTGTAGTACAGGAATTGCTGTTCAGGTCAAAGTTCTGCATTATATGATACATGCCAGAGGACAATAAAAAGATTATTAGGGCACAAAGTATTCAGGTATCTCATTCCATGAAGGAGATCCTGCAGCGGTGCAAAGCAAAATCTTGAGCGAGGGAGCTTGAAACAGTCTTAATTACTTGGTTGTATAAACTAATGACATGTGCAAATTACAGCCCTTCTACACCTGAGTAATTACCATGAAGCAATATCTTTTCTTAGGAGAAATGGTCCATCAATCATTCACAGTTAATGCACAAATCACCTCAGGCAATGATACACAGCTATGTTATCCCCACTTTAAAAACAAATTTCTCCCGCTAAGACACCTAACACAAATGAGTGATTTCAATCACAAAAGTGCCCTGTGTATTCAGCACTGGATTTCTGTAATCTTATACACACAAATAACCTTGGGCTACTTGGCTGTGGTGTGCATGGGAATGGCAGGTAAACACTCATTGTTTGGAGTGGAAACACAATACACTGAACAGGATGTCGGGTCGGTAATTGTCATACCTGAGTTTTCACGATAAACTCAGGTGTTGGGTGCGGGTAGGCTTAAAAAGAAACCTTTCAGCATGACAGCATTGTTCAAGTTCAAAACTCCGAACATATTTTTGTAAAAATGACTGCTGGTCATGAGTGATATCCCACACTCACAAGTTTCTTCAGATAAGAAATCACTGTAATCCAAAATAGGTATCAATAGTCCGTCACCATTCTAGCATTCTTGTTCAGTCTGGTTTGTATACTCCCGATTGGGAAATCTTGGAGTTATCCCATTTGGGAGATCGGGACATGTGTATACGAGTCTATTCATTAACAAGCTTTGCCATAGTTTTGTTGTAGTCGCTTTATGTGTGTATTACTTCTTAACAATCCGTTTTAATAAAATAAAACGTTGATACAATTATTAGTGTGATTTGACTTTGATTTTGAGTCAAAAATGATTCCCGAACCAAACTTCAAAATGTTTTTTCAGAAAATTATATTTAGGCATGACTGCCTAACTGTAACACATGATAAAAAGAGGCCACCACTTTTTTTCTTCACATTTCTTATAAATTTTAAAAGCGCACGCAAAAGATAATTCATATGCCATTATTTTATTTCGTGAAAGAAAATTTTGAACCCTGCATAGTGGTTGAGTTCCTTGCACTCAAAATACAAAATTTGCATTGTGAGATACTTTCAATAAGTATCTCCTGATTGGGAATCCAAAACTGTTCTCCCGATTGGGAGTACAAACCAGACTGTTGTTATGATCTAAATGAATCTGAGCCTGAAACTCAACTTCAATGTGTTGGACCTTTTACTTTGTCTTATTCAGTTCTTATTAATTACCCCTATACCCTCCTGCTAGTGGTGCTGCCAAATATGCAATATATTACTTTAATGGATGGAGCAGACCATAAAGAATTCTTTATCCCATTCCCACATTCCCCAAAAATCTATGCCCATGCTAAAGAAAACTTACCACAAACTATATGTTTTATGTCCAGCATTAAACATGAACTACTTGTACAATATCAAGCTACACCTATTTCGCATATTTACATCAAATATTTATTTGATGCAATTTGTTTGTTGATGACAAGAAGATGAAAACTCCCTTTCAGATGAGATGACGGTGATATTATCTCACCTTGAGTGCTGCTAAGATCCTATCTAACTGACCTTGACTCTTATCTACAAGCAAATTTCTCTGGGGTTCCCGATCTCGGATCATCAATCAAGAGAAAAATGTTAAAGGCACAGATAACAAAACTTTTTAAGAGATGCTTTGAATTTCGTAAACTTATCGCAACTTTGTAGTTCATCTTGCTCCAGTTTCTTAATTGAAAGTCACCAAATTCATGTCAAGAAAGTATCACTATATGCATGCAGTGTATTTGGGTGTGTAAATGAGGGTCAACCCAGACCACTAGCTTTGCTGTTTTACAGGGGCAGCCCACCCCGCCTCTCTGTGGGGCCACCTTAAGAGTCTGCCCTGCCCCTAATGAGAAAAAAAATGTAATATTTATTTATTTTACATTTAATTTTTGTTTAAACTTAATAATCTTAATTAACCTCATAAATGAACAAATACCTTACATGGATACAAAACACAGAATGATAGCATAGTAAGCAATTGTCCTGTTTGGCTCATGAATGGTCCTTATCAATATCAGTCAGAAAGGTTCATTCTGAGGTATGATTATAGCTAAAATCCCAGGGCTTCTTCTTCATTGAGTCTTAAGGAGGCCACTGGACTCCACGCTGGAAAAGACGCAGCACTTCGCATGCATGAATGTGCCCCTCAACAAATCTAGCACCCTGCCTTTTTAAATCGAGCTAGGGGTTTGGTTGACAACCTACTCCCAAGCTCAAGCAGCATAAAAATGAAATTTTTCTTGTTTTAATTTTTTCTCCTGTATTTCAAAAAAAAATTCCCTGTATTTCAAATTTTTCACCCCTAGATTTTTGGGGAATGTGGGAAGTGGTAATAGGGATAAAGAACCGTACCTCTTTAAAACAAGGAGAGGATTATCCCATTAAGTGATCACATTATTTGGTTTGATTTTACTGAACCTAAAAACATTCTTAGGTAGGGCTCAAACCTCATGCTACTTTATAGAGATGTCAAAAACAAAACTGCTTTAAAAGATAATATTTAGAATTTGATTTATTTCTTAAGAAATATCGTAAATAATTCCGCCCCCCCTCCCCTTATTGGTTCATTGCCCTTGGATCCCATGTTATAGATCTCAGATAAGATCAAATAAAGAAACAGTGGAAAACCAAATGAAAAGTAAACTCCTGTTCTCTGAATCAGGATATCCCCCCTATGAACACCAAAACTTTTATACTTAGTTTAATTTTTGTCATTGTCAACAGTCCTAGTAACCATGCCGATATTTTGCCCCCACATCTACGACATTGCTACTTGCAGCCCCCTCACTCAATATTTCTTGAAGAGTGTACATGTTCTGTCACGTTTAAACCATTCCTTGAAATAAACTCTGTATGTATGTACGTACAGTTATGTATGTACAGTATGTACAGTTATGTATGTGCGTACAGTGTATGTATAATTGTACACTGTATGTATGTAGTCTGGGAATAGTGATGCATGGATTTTTGATGGCCTTGAGATGTTTGATTTTCCAACATGTGGAAAATTTTTCATTGCAGAATGACACACCTGTCCTGTCTAGAAACCCCCTTCCTTATATTGTGCCTTTTAGTTGTTTCAGTGTAATAAAATTTAAAATATTCATATTTTGTAATATAATTTAAAATATTCATATTTTGTCAGTGAAAAAACCCACTATCCACATGTCCTGTCTGGAAATTCCCATTTCCCTACCAAGCAGATTGGTAATTTTTGTATGTGCCCTTTAGTTGTTTTACTAAGATAAAATTTAAATGTTTTGTAAGAAATATAGAAGTCAGTTTCAATTTGTTTACCAAGTTTCAAAATTGTATAACATTTGTAGGATCAAAGTGTATGTGGTAGTCTTATTAGTAGTCGTTGCCAAAACAGTCATCAGATTTTCTGTCACTTTAAGAGTGGTGGTCTCTCACTCATATATGCTTACCTAATAACTTCTAGCATATCTTTAAGATCTTGTGTGTAATTGATCAATTTCTAAGAAGTGAGTTCTATGAAAACCACGATTACTGAGACAAACATAAAATGCCTATATGTACAGTGTATGGCCCAGACTTTAGGGGGGTCATTTGCGAGTGCAAAGTCCTTTGAACTGTATTAAATAAATATATTTTTAAAAGTAAAATTGTCACTCGAAGAGTGGTAGCTTCTCATTCATATATGCTTACCTAATAACTTCTAGCATGTCTTTAAGGTGGTGTGTGTTTTGTAATTGATTAATTTCTCAGAAGTGAGTTCTATGAAAACCATGATTAGTACAAAGACAAACATAAAATGCCTATATGTATATTTTGTTATGAAAGAACAAACATGCTTCAACTGTTCACTTTGTGGTGTGTCTGTTGTTCTCTCAATTCACCTTGACTATGGTGACCCTATAATACCATGTGAACTGAAGGTGCATACCATGTCAATGGACAGAATGGGAGCAGGTGCAGGGCTTTTAGGGTACAAAGAATAACCAAATAGGATAAAACGTTCCTTTCGCAGGGTAGGTGTCAAAAAAGTTCAGGAGCAACCTTTTCTTAGAGTTGCAAGTTTCTTCAATTAAAGATGTTGTTTTGCATGTTTATCTTTTATTTTTCTTTAAGCAGTTTCTATAAAGTAATTTGCATTGGTATGACCTGAACATTAAATCTTGTTAATGCACAATCATAATTAATTGGTGTGTTCCATTTTCGAAACAGGTAAATTTTTTTATAAAGCAATAAAATATATGTAAACTTTTCTCTTTTTTCATTGTTTTAGTGGCTTTTTATGCTTTCGAACACCAAATTTTATAAAAGATTAGTGTATTGCCATTGTGTTCACTGTATATGCATATTTAATGCACGGTTCTAAGGACTTTGCACTCACAAATGACTCTCTTAAAGTCGGGCCATTCCACTTGTGTCAAAGTCTTTTGCTCTGTGCATCAAATACGCATATAAACATTCCGCTTCGACATTAATCTTTAATTTATATTCTTTTGGAATATGGTGGGTCCTAAAAGTTTACCATCTTTGGTGTATAGTGACACAAAGGCAAAGAAAGTGCATACCTTTGAGGTTCCCTTTGACAATATACTTCTTGACCAGTGGAAGTTTGTCTTGTTTATGTTTATTGCATATAATGTTTACCCTCTTATCTTAAAATTCTTGTGTATAGACATGACCACTCTGTACGATATAAAATAAATAAGCTACCCTTAAAAGTTTCTTGAAATCATTCCTGAATTTGATTCATGGCATAGAAATTTGCATTTTGTGCAAGATAACCATAATTTTGTCCAGTTCCCCTCGTGCGTTATAACATGGCCAACAAAATCTGAAGATACTGAAGATTAGCCTTTTAAAGATTCATGACGGTTTTGAATTCCACTCAAGTTTTACAGTCAATGACATAAATATTACAATTCATGCACCGCACTATGTCTACCTTCAAGGCATAGATATCAACAACTATGACCAGGGCTCTCTGTCTTGTCGTGAGTGCTCTTATTTATTTAAAGCAGCATGATTATGGCTCCCCATGAGGCTCCACAAACTTTATTGCCCTTAAAATTCAATTTTCAAATCACTTGTATTGAAAAGAAAAGCTTTTTTTTTCAAAAAAGTTTCAGCATTTTTCATTAATACCCCTTCAAATGAATGATGTGATTAAGCGAATCTCTTCTGCTTTAAAATTTGATTGTCTCATGGTAAAGTAAATCTCTTGTGGGGTCAGAATTTTCACATATTCTTATTTTTTGTATTTTTACTGATATTTGTAGGTGATGGCTGAGATGATGCTTGGAAGGAAAGAGTTAAAGGTGTGATGCTGCCCAGAAAGGAAGTTCTGATGAGCTGAAGGAAGGGAACAGAGTGAGACTTGGTGAGTAATTAGGGTGTGGATGTCTTTGCATGTTCTTAAGTTGCAAACACTCATAAGTACCATTCAGTCTGTCACAGGACGCTTACTATAACTGTAGTTGCAAGGGTGTAGTTTGTTTGTATTGGGGCCTCATCAATCAAAATATATTGCTGATGGTGTAGGAAAAAATATAAAATAGTGTTAAAATAGCAATATTGTCCTTGAAGTGTTTGAAAGCTAATTTTTACCTAAGAGCAAAAAAGTGGTCATTTCCTCCAAAATCTGGATCTTTAATGATATTGTTGGACCATTTATTGATATTTCTGGACCTTTTTACTTGTTGGGAAGTCGTTGGAAACCCTTGAGCTGCATACAGGTGTTCAGCAGCCATTTTCTTTTATAATCGTGTATGAAGACTAATTTGTATTGCAAATAAAATCCATTTTTTCTGGCTTTCTGTTACAAAAATGGCAAAAAGGTGATGAGAAACATTGAAAAATAAAATTAAAGGTACTTTGTGCAGGGAGATCTCCCTGCTGTGTGCCAGCATGCCTAAGCTATTATACTTGTTTTCTTATTTTTCAATTAATGTTGCAAGTGAACATATATTAAAAGGAAGTAGGTCTTTGTAATGAAAATTTCAATGGTAATCCTTGAGCTGTATGTTTTTCTTCATTGATATGGTTTTTTCTTATATGACATTTTCATTCCCAAGTTTTAATTTTATAATAGAAAGGAATCATAAGATGCATTCAAACCAAATTATATTCAAAAATATTGAATCAAACAGGATTAAGTTTAAAAATATCGATAACATACAGGCGCATACCCCCCAAAAAAAAAACATAAAAAGAAAAAGGACCAACATTTTGAAATGAATAGTCATTGACAGTGATATATCAGTGATCGATTAAAATAGTAGACATTTCTTGGCAAGGCTCTAGTTCACCAAAATGCATAGTTTCCAGAACCCCACTAGGGGCCCTTGGGCAGGCCCCCAGACCCCACGCTGAATGCGCAAAGTGTATACAGCTGGCAAATATTCCCCCCAAATAAAAACTTGGCTACGCCTTTGATAACATACTAATGTTAATTATAGGCAGAATGAGAATTATGAAAAACTGCCTCAATGATCCCAAACAACATACTTCATTTTTAATGATGTAATAATTAACTGGTACAATTTTTGAAAGGTACAATTTGAAACTTTGTACATTTACCTGGAATATGCATTGAGTTATGAAAATGTAGACTATTGTACAATCTCTAATTTAAAAAGGAAACCTTTCAACTGCTAATGGGCATTTAAAAAAGTTATAAAAACATTAGACGTGTTTAGAATCATGAGAGGTGTACAGAGATTAAGATTTTGTTAATGAGGATCCCTACCAAGATAGGCCTTGGTCAATCTGTCCAGAAGAAACTCTATGCAACACACAGGTTACATAAGTCCCCTTACAGAAATCAAGCAAGTTTATCTTATATATAATAGGACTTTAAAAGAAACAAAATGATGAAGAAAGCATTCAAAAATCTCATTCTGTTAGGGAGACATTCAAGCTTAAAGCTTCGTCTTATCTTTGTAGAAATGACTGGTGTAGTAAGTCTACTATGGAAGGTTGGCACCCTTATCCTCACATTCTTAATAATTGCTAATGTATTAAAAAAATATATTTAACTTTTTGCCTATTTTGATTATTTTCCCTCAAGCTTTCTTTAGGTGGTAAATGATGATTATCTTTACAAGATTCTGTTTTGCTACTTTCGTGACATATCCCATGGGTTTTAAACCACAAAATATGATAGAATACAGAAATACTTTGAGGAGTCATAGGTAGTGACATCACAACTAGTCTGATTTCAGTCTTTTCTACACAAATGATACCAAACTTCAAACTTAAATATCTTCTTAACGGACAAAGATTTTTGAATGCTTTCTTCACCATTATGTTTGTTTTAAAGTACTTTTTTATGTAAGTTAAATATGCTTGACCACTGAACCAATCCTTTAATTGAATAAGCACAATTTGAAAGTGTAATAAAAATAAGACTATGCTTATTTTCTTATGATTGAAAACTTTGTTGAATTTTCATAGAAATTGAAAAATACCCTCAGTTTAGCTGGTGCTCTAAATTTAGAGAACAGAAGAATTTAAAGAAAGGCTTAGGTCAAGCTTTACTGTTCATGTAAAGTCTGTGTGCCCAAGGCAAACTAAAAGATAAACAACTAGAATATTAGCACTCACTAGAGCCCATACCTCTGCCTTGTTGCTATTCTAAGATGCCTAGAATAATTTTAAGAGTTCATTTGATCCCCATACCCAATATAATCTACCTCGGAAATCCTAGGACCACCAAGATTCATCCCCAAGTTTTGATCTGTAATGATCGTTTGCATTCTGAGTACTTAAAGATTATCTTCTGACTGGATTTCTTCTAAGGCCATACTATTGTAGCCCCTCGAACTCCACATTGTCAGGATGGAGGCTAGGGTGGGGAGCTACTGTACATGGAATATTTCACTTAATAACCAAAACAGCAAACACAAATTAATTTCAACACTTTAAATCATGTTTTAACTCAAAATCTCCAAATCACAAGCAGATGCAACTTTACTTAACAGAATTATAAAACCAAGTGAACATTACTGTATTATAAAACCAAGTGAAAAACATTAACAAAGGGAGAAAGTGAGGAATTGGCTGGTCAGTGAAGGATGGGTCAACCACAAGTATGTTTCTTCGAATAGTGAGTAAGCACATTGTAAGAGGTATCATTATGGTCCATATAAGGAATAAAATAGGTGAATACGGAGATAATTTGCATGAATGAATAAGTATATCACTAGGAGGAGTAATCACTGAATATTAATGCTACTAGGATATAAGCTGGTAAATAACTGTATGGTTAAAGAGACATAAAGAGAAAAGATAAAGATGGGTCGTGAGGGGGAAAATATCTCTTACAACTCTCCCCGCCGAATATTGTCACATCCTCGGGACAATGGTGAATAGCAAAAAAAACTTATAATAATACGGATACACGAATACATTAGTTACAAATCGTAAAAATGCTATACTACTAACCAAATATAGAATATAATCATCATAGACGGATGTCAAATAAGCAAGAATGATATACTTAGTATAGAATCAGGAAACAAAACAAAGTTTAAACACAAATAACAAAGATGATAAATGCATCAAATCAAGAAAACCACTGCTCATTAATGCAGCTATCAAAATGATCAAAAGAAAAATAATGACAATTTAACAAATGATTATCAGTTAAATTTTTCCACTGCTAACTACCATGGAGACCCTTAAAAGGATAAACAAGGAATAAATTCTTGTAGCATGAAAATGCAGCGTGTACAGGAAAAGAAAAATCCTTTTCTAGCAGGATAACAATACAACAGAAGGTACAAATATATACCTAACAAGGAGTTTCATAAATGGCATTTCATTTTTAATCATAAAATAACTATTTTGGATCCACATAATTACACTTTCATATATTCAAAACTCAAAAGTTTTAACTGAAAATCACCTGACTATATATAATATAGCTATGACTAAAAGTAGACTAGTGAAGTTCAAGTTAAATTAATCAAACAAGTGTACTTATCAAGATCGCATTAGTTTAATAACATACGGGACAATGAAAAGAAGAAAATAAACCAATTTTATCATTGAATAAATGATCTAAACCAATCACTCCAATTGTTTTCAGTCTGAACTACAGCATTAATCTGATTAACCTGCAATCTATCGGGAGGAACACCCTTGTTGGACCTTGACGACCTTCTGAGGTTTCCATTTTCTAAGATGGATTGCTCTGTTGGCTCCATTAAAGGGGTAGGATTATCCTGATGGGGATCAATAACGGGGTCATTTCCATTTCGGTTTGTATGTAGCAGGGGTTGATTAGGTAACAAAACTGGGATTAAAAAGTTTGATTCGGAAGGTGGAAGATTAGTGTCTCTGTCAAGGACACAAGATGTTTTGTCAGTGAAATTAGTGCAGGGTTCTATGTCATTCACGTCGGTAGTGGTAGGACTAGGAGTTGAATCAGTTTCTGCATTTGTGGGGTCATGAATAGTAGTATCAGGTCTGTTGTGGTTAAAGTTGTCAGGGTTGTCATTCTCTCCAAAAGGAAAAATGCATGGGGTGATTTCATTCGATGAAGCATTTTTACTTTGTCACCACATTCTTGCTTCAATTTGTATATAGGTTGAGGGGGCTTGGGTTGACATATGATAATGTATGGTGTAGGTTCCCATTTATCTTTGATTTTCTTTGGGTCTTTTGGGTTGTGGTTACGAACAAGAACCCTTTCACCGGGTAGAAGGGGGACCTCTTTTGAAGCTGAATCGTACAGTTTCTTTTGAGCATGCGAAGCCTTTTCAACATTGCGTTCAACAACTTTGTACGCATAGTGCAATCGTCGCCAATGCTCTTGCACCCAAGGCTTCTGCGGGCCATCAGACTGATTTGTTGGTATAAACAATTCTACCGGCAAACGAGCATTCCTTCCAAACATTAGGAAAAAGGGGCTGAAACCAGTTGAACTATGTGATGACGTGTTGTAAGCATGTACCAATTCTGAGAGATGGAGTACCCAGTGACGTTTCTTCTCATCCGACATGGTTCCAATCATTTGAATGAGGGTGCGGTTGAACCGCTCACAAAGGCCATTACCTTGTGGGTGGTATGGTGTTGTTCTGCTTTTGTTGATATTATGCAATTTGCACAATTCTTGAATTACGGCAGATTCGAAATTAGCCCCCTGATCCGAGTGAAGGCGTTCTGGGCAACCATAAATCAGCAAGAAATTCCTCCAAAGTGCCTTAGCAGTTGTTACCGCTGTTTGGTCTCGTGTAGGGACCGCAACTGCTAACTTTGTGAAATGGTCCGTAATAACAAGGACATCCTCATAACCTTCATAGGACTGAGGTAACTTCAAAAAGTCCATGGTGACCAGTTCTAACGGGCGTGATGTGTGTATGGACACTAATGGCGCTCGCCTCTGCCCTGCTGTCTTTCGCAAACAGCATCTCTGACATTTCTTGCAGTAATCCTCAATCTGCGATGCCATAAAGGGCCAAAAGTACCTTCTGCGTACTAGTTCTTGTGTCCTTTCAGTACCAAAATGTCCTGCATCATCATGAAGCTTCTGCAGAACTTCTCCTTGTAACGACCTTGGAAGGATTAATTGATACACTTTTTCAAGAAGTATAGGATCAAAAATTTCCCGGTATAAAACACCATCGAAAAAACATAGCTTTTCTCTTAGCAATTTCCTGTTTTCTTTTTCTTCACCTGTTAACTCACGAACTGTGGGTTTAACATCTCTGTAAAGAAAATGCAAAACACGAGCAATTATGACATCTTGCTCCTGTAAACGCCCAATTTCGTGTGGCGTTATTGCTGGAATGGCCGGTATGAGTTGGTTAAGTGAGGCCCCAAGTGACAGTATTTGACCTGTGTCGTCATGCACCTCGCATGTCGGACCAGGCTTGCGGGAAAGAGCGTCCGCATTTTTGTTCGACCTTCCTGGACGGTACTTTATATCAAAATCAAAGTTTGCCAAGGCTGCCATCCATCGTTGTGTCGTTGCAGTAAGCTGAGCAGTGTCTAAGTGGACCAGAGGGTTGTTGTCTGTAAAGACAGTGAATTTGGACCCTAACAGGTAGTCCTTGAACTTGGTAGTTACGGCCCACTTGAGCGCCAATAATTCAAGCTTAAATGCACTATAGTTTGCATCATTCTTTTCTGCACCCCTTAGAGTCCTGCTAGCATATGCAATAGCCCTTTCTGTGCCATCATCCTGTACCTGTGCCAAAACTGCACCAAGTCCGTCGTTGCTTGCATCGGTATACAGGATGAAGGGCTTCGTGAAATCTGCGTACGCTAAGACAGGGGCAGATGTCAATCGGCCCTTAAGATCCCTGAATGCTCTCTCGCATTCTGGGGTCCACATTAACCTCACTGGTGACCTTTGACCTTTAGCCTTAGACACCTGAAGCTGAGCGTACAATGGCTGAGCAATACCAGCGAAGTCTTTTATAAAACGTCGGTAATAGTTTGCAAAGCCTAGAAAACTGTGCAACTCGTTGATGTTAGTTGGAGTTTTCCAAGAATGGATGGCTTCACACTTCTCAGGATCTGTGGCTACGCCGTCTTTGCTAACCACATGGCCAAGGAAAGTGACACTCTGCTGAAAAAGATGACATTTGGCCGGCTGAATCTTAAGGCCGTGCTCTCTCAAGCGACAAAAGACTGTGTCAAGTCTTTCAAGGTGACTTTCAAAATCTTTCGAAAATACGATTATGTCATCTAAGTAAATCAGCAGTGTTTCCAGGTTTTGATCACCGAGGCACCTTTCCATCAAGCGTTGGAAGGTGGCAGGGGCATTACACAACCCAAACGGCATGCGTTTGAACTCAAACAGCCCAAATGGCGTGGTAAATGCCGTCTTTTCCCTGTCTTTGTCATCAACTGTCACTTGGAAGTAACCACTTGCCAGATCCAAGGTTGAAAATACCTTTGCATTACCCAAGGCATCAAGTGATTCTTCAATGCGGGGAAGAGGGAAGGCATCTTTGTGGGTCTTACAATTTAGCTTTCTGTAGTCTACACACATACGTATGCTCCCATTTTTCTTTTTAACAAGGACAATAGGAGATGCCCAAGGACTTTTACTTTCCGTAATGATGTCCTTTTGGAGGAGGGAATGGATGTGTGTTTTCACTTCTTTAAATAGGTGAGGGGGTATACGCCTAAAGCGTTCCCTTGTTGGTGGAGCGTCTCCAGTTGGTATGGTATGCACTATTGTAGAAGTTTGTCCATAGTCGTCGTCATTTTTAGAAAAGATATCCGAGTGTTTGTGCAGTAATTGTGATACCATCCGTCTCTGGTGGTTAGTTTGGTCACTATCGTTAATGTCTAAGTCCTTCAGGCAATCTGACCGCTCTGTTTCTAGTGTGCAAACAAGTGCGTGTAAAATGTCTTTTTGTTTGTTGGTGTTGGTCACTTGTATGTTGGTGGTTATCCCATCTATGGGTTGTATTACTTAGTCATGGTCGATGTCTACGTCATGCATGTCATATACGGAGGCCAGTCTCATGTGTCTGTATATCTTAATGTCTCGGTCACCTAGATTTAACAATCTAATGGGCACCCACCCATCTGTGACAGAAACGAGACCACGAGCTACTACAACACCCTGGGGAAGGTTATTTTCCTCAGAATGTTCGACTAGGCCAACAAATGTGTTCCCCTTTGGGGGTGTTCGACACACTGCCTTAATGATAATTTCTTCTCCTGCAGGTACATATATTGGCCGTCTACTTACAGACCTTGCAAATCCAACCCGCCCATTAACAGAAACCGAACCTACTTTAGTATTACATGCCTTTACAACCCTGTCCCAAACTCGGAAGTCTTTTTCATGGCAGGAAAAATTATTTTTACGTATATCTCTCAAAATTTCAATGACCTGACTGATAAGGTTCGTCCCTAAAAGGACTGGTACCCCTGTTACAGCTTCATTGGGAACTATCAGTACGGGAACTGCAGAAAATTTTCTGCCAAGAACCTCGATGTCCATTTCAATGCAGCCTTTTATGGGTAACTCTGACCCATTAGCTGCCGTAACTTTCAACCAATGAACATCAAGTATCTTGCGAGTCCCATTGTGCTGACAAAAGTGCTGAGAGAGGAACTCCTTTGAAATGGTAGTGACCTGTGACCCTGTATCAAGTAAGGCCTGAACAGGTATGCCATTTATTTTGGCATCCACCACTAGGTGTCCCCCAACCAGCTCGTTCCTATTTTCCGCTGTAACAGGTGGTGGAAGGAAGGAGCCATGTGACAGACAATCCACTGTATGGCTCTCAACAGTGGACCCTGCTAGTTTGAAGGGGCAGGACTAGAGTTTTGTCCATTTTGAGGGCAATATCGGGCAATGTGACCAGCCTGGTTGCACTTTCTGCAAATTGGCCGGCCATTTTGATCAAAACGGTCAGTCGGGTGAGGTCTAGCCGGACCTCTTTGCCCTGGGCGGCGGCTAAAGCCACTCTGACCATTTCTATTCATACAAAGCTGCAAATTCTGCACTTGCGTTGTTAGAGATTTTAAGGTCTCCAACATTTGCATTTGAATGTCCAAATCTGCAGCCGGGCTATGTGGAACTGGAGGTTTTACAGTGGAGGAAAAATTGAGGGAAGCATTATAGAGGGGGCTGCTGTCCCCTCTGATAAGTTGTTCCCTCTCCAACTGGATCGCCTCCAGCTTGACGTCCTGAAATGATTTATTAATCGCTCTGCGCATGTCCCTACGGAGCTCTAATTTGATATCATGGCTACCCAGGCCTTCAACAAATGCATCTCGGAGCGCCACATCAGAGTCAGGAAAAGCATTTTCAACTTTTGCCGTGACCCTCGCAGCAAGCTCCTGCATAGACAAGGCATACTGGCGCACAGATTCCGACTGCAATTGCCGTCGGGAATAGAACTGGCGTAGTAGTCCATTGATTGGGGTGTTGTCCAAATATATACCATCCAAATGTTTAAAAAGTTCGGAAATGTTATCAGTACTAGGGATAACAGCTACCTCCCGCTTTGCATCACCAGCCAAATATCTACAGGCTAAATGACATTTATGTATTTCTGGTGTGTTCCACGCTAGGAATGCTGACAGGAGGGCTGCCTTCCATTCAGCAAAGGTGGGGTCGTTGGGGCTAAGCTGGCAACCACTGAAATGGGGTACACGTATGTCAGCAGGAACATATGTGAAAGGGATGAAGCCATTTAAAAATTGGGGATTACTGGAGGAAGCAGTTTCTTCAGTATCAGACATATTGGTATGTGCTAATGACACAATAGGCCAACACTGAATTAAAGTAAATATATCTATGCACACACACAGCACGGCAAAAACTAAGCACACAACTCTTCCTCGGGGACCGTTACATGCGCAGAGGGTAATCAAAACTATCGATAAAATAACACTTAATTAGATTTGAATACATCTGGTTCAAAAGTAACTACCTTAAGCAGATAGGGAAGGACTTGACTATACAAAAGAAATTATAATACCCAACATGGTAACAATTGGTACATACAGTGCTTCAGAATCATGGTTCGCTGCCCACATTACACACACGCACATACCAGCAGATCATTAAGAGAAAATGTAACTTACAAATGTTCCAGATTGAAAAGTGAAAACAGATAAGCAATACCCAGTAACGAGAAGGCACAAAATTTACAAAATGTCACATTAAGTTCATATATATATATATATATATATATATATATATATATATATATATATATATAAAATCACTGCATCAGTCCGTCAACCTCAAGATCAGCATTCTTCCTGGGCTTTAAAGTCCGGGCGGCATCATATGTCTCCGTTGGCGGACATCAGAGCTAGGTACCGGTGAAACTTCCAAAAAATTTGGCAAGAACAGAAAGGTTGAACAGTACAAACAGTTAAAAAAAACGCATGTTGGTGAAGAATGTTCAATCGAGACGCACCATGGCTAATACTGTGGGCGCATATAAGGCCACCGATGAATTAAACCGTTGAGGGGTGGTCCGCACTTCCCACAGCATTGAGTTCATAGCGGTGTTGGACCATCACATAGAAAAACAATCCCAAAACCGGGATCAGCAACTGGTTAAATCAGGTATCATCCTCAGTTAAAAGAAACGTTTTGTTAACCAAATGACATATGATAATTACCAAATGACCACTTCGAAATGTAATTTCTGACACCAAATGTAATCACTTTACATTTGGCCACTTCTGACACCCAATGTAATCACTTTACATTTGGCCACTTCTGACACCAAATGTAATCACTTTACATTTGGCCACTTCTGACACCAAATGTAGCCCCTCGAACTCCACATTGTCAGGATGGAGGCTAGGGTGGGGAGCTACTGTACATGGAATATTTCACTTAATAACCAAAACAGCAAACACAAATTAATTTCAACACTTTAAATCATGTTTTAACTCAAAATCTCCAAATCACAAGCAGATGCAACTTTACTTAACAGAATTATAAAACCAAGTGAACATTACTGTATTATAAAACCAAGTGAAAAACATTAACAAAGGGAGAAAGTGAGGAATTGGCTGGTCAGTGAAGGATGGGTCAACCACAAGTATGTTTCTTCGAATAGTGAGTAAGCACATTGTAAGAGGTATCATTATGGTCCATATAAGGAATAAAATAGGTGAATACGGAGATAATTTGCATGAATGAATAAGTATATCACTAGGAGGAGTAATCACTGAATATTAATGCTACTAGGATATAAGCTGGTAAATAACTGTATGGTTAAAGAGACATAAAGAGAAAAGATAAAGATGGGTCGTGAGGGGGAAAATATCTCTTACACTATTGTTTTCAGTTTTATTCAAGTAAAGTTTCATTGTTTGAGCTCCATTCAGCCAGGATTTCCTTTCATCATTTTCGATTCATAACAAAAGCAATTGTTTCATTTTCTTTGATTTCAGTGAACACTTGATGTAAGTCTCTTTTGAGTTTAGAAAATTAATTGTTTGGACCTTTATTCAGAGCGCAAAGTCATTGTGCAGCACATATCATTGGAAAGTTTCAACTTAGCATTGACAAAAACATGTCCCCACTCCCCATTTGCGCCCTTCCCCTGTTCCAATGTCTCAAATTTTAATTGTTCCTTAAGCAGTAACAAGACCACACACCAAATTTAATCCAAATATTAGTTCTTGAGATGTCTTGATGACAGACAAACAAACAAACAAAGAAGCAAAAACATAACCTCCGTCCAACTTCGTTGGCAGAGGTAATAAGAATTGATTTTAAAGATTCAGATATCACCACTTAAACAGAGGGTGAATAAAATACCCTAGTTTGGTGTAGATGTATGATGTCATCAAGCCCACACACCTGACTCATTAATATTCAGCTGTCGTTAGCCTAACAAGATTTGCATTTCAGACCTGAAATTTGAAACCTTTATTTTGAGCGCTTATAATCGGTTTTTTTTTCTTCCAGATATACCCCAGGAGCTGCAAATAATTTCTTGAGCAAAATTTGTGCATGCACCATATCTTGTAAAACATGAAATATATTACTTTTACTAGAAGACATCATTATTAGGTTATTTTTTACATTTGAGGGAGAAGTTTAATTGATGACTGCTTGATCCATTGAAAAAATAACCTCTTTTGCTCAAGGGGACATGAAATTGAGCAAATTAATCAAAGAAAAAACTAATTTTAAAGTGTTTCGGTGAGAACTATTTTATGTCTTGTTGATTTGATGCCAGCATCAGACCATAACTTTAAAATAATCCCATTTCTTGGGTGAATCATGGCGAAGGATTAGTTCTTCGGAATGAGTAAGTGTGATTTCATTCGGATTGATTTTTTTCCCAGGGTGCCAACTTAAAAGCAAATGCTGATGCATGGTCTATTTATAAATTGGCTTTTTAAATTCATTCTGGAGACTTAGCTTTTCTTCTGTATGATTGATTTTATGTTGAAAAGTTGTAGGATTACAATTCTCTTCAAGTAGGGCAATTATTTAAGCTTTAAAGACCTAATTTTTGGATCGGCGAGTATTGTTGATGTAGTGACAGTTGTATATATGCAGGCTTAAATAATGATATCCAGGTCATACGTTGATTAGTTTTTAAGTCGTTTATATAATTTTTGAGAAAAAAATGTAGATGCATGAGAAATTTGGTAATGAGCGTGTTTCTACATGGAGATACTGCAAGTCAGGGTTTTGTTATGGTAATTCATTTATTTTGTATGTAGAGCACTTTTTGTTTGAAAGAGTGGAAACCTGTTTAAAAGAATGGATGCAAATCTCAGCTTGAATTTGCGAAGCTTGAATTAAAGAAGCACTAGACCGAAAAGTGAGGGCGCTTGTTTTTGCGATTTTTACAAATATACCATCCACAACTGATCGATAAACTTCATGCCTCCATAGCCCACAGACAAAGTAAGGGCTAAAGTCACTTGAATATTCATATTAACCAGAAAATTGTAATACCGATTGCGTGCTAGATAAGCATTTGAGGGGACCCCCTAAAAATATGCCCTCATTTTCGGTCTAGTGCTCCTTTAAACAATTTTGAAGAAATTTGAAGAATTTTTATGGCAAATTGTTTTAGAAAATCATTAGATGATCCAGTGGATGGTTGGCATTTTTCAGGATGTATTGAAATTTTATATATTATGCTCTTGCATCAACAAAAATGATAAACCATGATTGTCTTTATCATATACCTTACTTTATTTCTATCGTAACTCAATTCATGCAATGTTTGTAACACTGAGATCTGTTGGCTAGCTTAACGGATTAGTTCAAAGGCCAAGCAAGTCTTTCTCATATGAAAGAGGACTTTAAAAGAAAGAAAATAGCGAAGAAAACATTAGAAAATCCCATTCCGTTAAGGAGATATTTAAGTTTAAAGTTTGGTACTATTTGTGTAGAAACGACTGAAATCAGACTAGTTGTGATGTCATTGCCTCAGATTCATCAGTCTTTATGTATTCATTCTATCATATTTTGTCCTGCGATTTTGTGGCTTGAAAACCATTGGATGTGTCAGGAAAGTAGTAAAACAGAATCTAGTAAGGGTAATTATAATATACCACCTGTAGAAAGTTTGAGGAAAAATAATTCTAAAAGTAAAAAAGTTAAATAAATTTTCTTTCAAATACATTAGCAATTGTTAAGAATGTGAGGACGAGAGCATCCTTCCATAGTAGAATTACTACACCAGTTGTATGTACACCGATATGACGAGATTTAAACTTGAATATCTCCTTAATAGAATAAGATTTTTGAATGCTTTCTTCACCATTTTGTTTCTTTTAAAGTCCTCTTTCATATGAAATAGACTTGCTTGACCACTGAACTAATCCTTTAATTCTTGCATAGCAGTTGTCCATAGGTTGGTCTCTCTTGTATCAAAATTAGTGTCATGTTTTAGTTTTGATCTACAAATATTGCCAGGTATTTTATCAATTTTTGAATACATGAATAAATCCCTCACAGACTCATATTTTTGCTCATTGTCTGTACGACATAGTTTTCACATGTTGGGAGTTTAATCAAAGTCTAATCATCCATAAATCCTCACAGAAAAAGCATTTTACAAAAAATATAAAGATTAGTTACATATAAGTTTTACTGCAAGGAATGAATTAAGTTTGTGTGGATGAACATCACGGTAGAGGAAATATTTGCCAATTTGCTTCAGAACTGATGAATAATTTTGAATATATCAAAATATTCCCAGTCAAGGTCATTTGTAGTTTAATTGCTTTATAGCTTATTGAATTTTTTCAAGGAAATTATTGCTTTCAGAGAATTTTTATTATAAATATTGTTTGTTAAATTTGATACACATTCAACTAAATTATCTGTAACTTGGAGAGGAGACCCAAAACAAACAAATTTACAAACCTAAAACAGTTCTCTAAGAATTTAAAGCCCATTCTGATATGCAATAAAACAGTGAAGTGTGGAGTGTCTCTGGTTCTTTAAATCTACAATCGTTGCACTTCAAAACAAAGAAGGTCAGAAGCCATGAATCGTGATATTCATTTCTGTGTCTCACAGTTATACAAATCAGCAAGATCCAAATGTTGTTTCATCCCATACTCCCATGCCATATGTGAAACAAATTGCATTTTAATGCTTGCACTTTAAGCCTTTTATCCAAAAAGAAAATTATGTTTTGATGTATTTGAAGAATTTTCAATAAATAACTGTTTATTGTAAACCAATTATTAAAGGAACAATACTTGCATTAGTGCTTGCTTTTCCACCTAGGTCACCCAGTTAATACAGCTCCTTACTCAACTCTTAACATTCCATGTAATTACTTGAACTGGATTGCGAAGGAAAACGCATTATATTGTAATTGTAAAATATCTAATTTATTGATATTTCATTGCATCATTTTTTCCCCGAAACATCATCTCTGCACTTTTCCAGGGTTTTTCTTTCAATGTTTGTGTCTCAGAGTGAATCAGGCTTCTGCTGGTAATGAAGTGATTAATAATTGTACATCACTAAATGACAGTAACATTACTTTGGCTGTCTGGTCTGGGTGAGTCAAGAGATGGTTCGTTTCTTCCAGTCTTTTATTGGTCCTCCTTCATTGGTAGATGCAGAACATATGACTACGTTTGAATTATACACAGAAATGAGAGATCAATGACGTAAGAACTTGAGTCTTGAAGATAGATGCATCATTGATAGACATGAAGGTGATTGACCTTCTTAGAGTATTTTCTTCTTCAATTTTTGCATTAATTGAAATAAATATTTGATTGATTTAAATTGTTTTAGGGGTTGTATAAAGGTTCAAGGATTGGTGTGTGCGGGGAGTGGGAACAGAGAATTTCATACTCCTATCGTATTGACAAATGGAGACAATTTCATAGTTATTTTTTTTATTAGTAAATAATATGTGCAACATCTTAAACCTAATTTCTGTAGAATTCTTGAACTTTAATATGTGGAGAAGATATTGCTGTCTTTGAAGTTATTTTCTTGGGGTTAGTGTGATCTTCCTTCAAACTGCTATGAACTAGGCAAGAGTTCTGATATGAGTTCACATACAACTCGGAGGGATCATATACTTGCTTGCTTACTGCTCTCAAATGAACTTTTACATTTGCATGCTTCAATGTTCAATTGTGAACTTATATCAAAATCAAAGGTTTCAATTGACACAGGCTCATCATGAGCTTATACAGAGAACTTATCGACTTACCCCTTCCCTTAATCCCCTTCTCTTCAACCCCTTTCCCTTCAGCCCGTCTCCTTATCCCCCATCCTCTCATCTCCTCCCACTCTTACCGTCCTCTCATCACTCCTCAACCCACCCCCTTCCCCTAGCTCCCCAAGATTGCACACAGGTTAGTGTGCGCATAGTCAAGGGTCCCTCAAATTTGGGATTTTAATGTATACCACTTTTATTTACACAGTTTTGCCATGAAATTAGCAAACCCTGCTAACTAATGCTGCATCACCTCCTTTCCAGTCTGTTTTAAAGGATTAGTTCAGTGGTCAAGCAGGTCTATCTTATATGAAAGAGGACTTCAAAAGAAACAAAATGGTAAAGAAAGTATTGCAAAATCTTATTCCGGTAAGGAGAAATTCAAGTTTAAAGTTTGGTATCATTTGTGTAGAAACGACTGAAATCAAACTAGTTGTGACGTCATAGCCTCCGATTCCTCAAAGTCTTGATGCAATCTATCATATTTTGTCCTGCTATTTTGTGGCTTAAAAACCATGAGAATAAAACTAAATCTAGGAATGGTTTTTATAATATACCACCTGAAGAAAGTTTGAGGAAAAAGAAATAGTGAAAAAAATTAATACACTTTCTGTAAAATACATAAAGATGCACAAAATGATACCAGGTGTACAAAATAATACCAGCTTAATGCAGCTACATGCAATATGATATGAATCATCCATTTCATGTATAACATGACCACTTAATAAAACCACCAACCTGCAGATAAGTAACAAGTATTTATGATGTCATCACAAAGTGAACAGAGCCTGATTGGTCGTTAGTTGATGCTTGACATATCATCAAGGTTCTCAAATGTGCTATATTGTAATAAATGGTTCGTTACCTAAGTTCTAAAAATAAAAAGGCGTAAGACTGTTTGAGTCAACTGTTCATTCATATTGATGAGGGCAAATGATGAGGCATCTTGTCAATCCAGATTACGTTGATGAAACGCTTTGGATTATTCAGGGGATAAGATTGTTTTGTGATTGTTTTTCTGTGCTTAACTTTAGATATAATTTTCATGAGACTTGGTGAAAGATGTATCTGGATCAATGAATGTGTTTTGCTTTGTACACCAGAACCGGGTCTTGTATGGGTGGTCATTGGTCGGAATACATAGGTCCTGGGATCATGAAAGTTTTGTAAATTAAGGGAACTTCCATGAAGCTTAATGAGAGTACATATAGAATATGACTGACTGGAAGGGATGGTCCTGTGCTTACTGCATGTTTGCATCTGCCATTGGGGTGAAGGGAGTTAGTTTTTGCCTTCAGTTTGTACATGAGTTGTCAGAATATCTCATTAGAAGGATTTGATGTGATGATATGGATTTTTTTTTTGGTGGGGGACACAAGGGGGGGGGGGGCGGAATGTAATTATGAGGGGTGAAATATTTTCAGCCACTTACACACACATGCAATTTTGCTGTTTTGCCTTTTACAATCTCACCACTCAGTGGTAAGTTCACCAGTTTGATTAAATAGGATATTTGAGGACATAGGAAAATTGCTTTGTATGATGGGGAAATAAGAATGTTTTTCATATGTAGGTAGAATTAGATTTCAGAGTGTTCATAAAAAAAATGATGAATTATCTTTGTAAGATTTAGGCCTAAGGTTGTAAAGTCAATTAACTCTTTAATTAGGTCATTTAAACTTTTGTAGAGGATGAGGACATAGGGAAATTTCTTTGTATGATGGGGGAAAGAATATTGACTTGAATTTAAAGGTAGATAGGCTTAGATCTCAGGGTGTCCATCAAAAGGATTGCCTTTGTAAGATGATAAGGTTGTAAATTAAATTATCTCATAAATAGGTCCGTCATTTTAACTTCTTTTGACGTTTATCACTATGTTATTGTTCCTTTTAGCAATACAGTACACGTTGACTCTAGGATTTGAACTTGGAACAGTCCAACATTATCTGCTTGTGGTCATATTTAAAGTATCTTTTTTTTTCAGAAATATTTTTTTAAACTCCGCTACCATTGTAGTATACTCTATTTGTGGATATTACAGGAAATAGGAACAAAATGACCAATCCCATATTTTAGAGCTTATCATCATTCCTGGGCCTTTCACACCTCTTGGCGAAAAATACAGTACACACAAAAAGAAAAAAATATATATATATCTTGTAAACAAAATCTATTTTGAGTCTCATGCAATCAATAATTTTGAAAACTTTTGAAGTCTTTATATATTTACATATTAAACATACATATATTTAGCAAAGCATGAAAAGATGTGAGGATGATAAAGTTCTTTCATAAATGCTTTAACAATGCATGCACAGAAATGAGAATATTCTAATGAAAGATACATCATGGCCAAAAAAGGGGTAAAACTAAACCACAGTATTTCTACATCCCTACCCTGTATAAGCTTTGAACAACCAGCCATAACCGACACAACTTTCACAGATGCTTCTCAATGCTTATGGCAATGTACTTGTACTGCAATACTCAACAGTATGTCTACTCTACACTGTATGAAGATTTTAACAACCAACCACATAACACATTTAGTTTCACAGCTGCATCGAAATAGATATAATGCACTTGTTTGAGTGAAATCAAGTTGAAAACTCAGCCTGCATAAAAAATGAATTAACACTTAAATATCTTACTATTTGTACACCTTTACCCTGTACTAGGCTTTGAATGACAAATTAAACATATTTACACACTCAGCTGCTTCAAAATACCCTCACTCTCTATAAAGCATGTTCTGCCTTAGTTCATGTATTTACAAAGCAAAACCGCGAAACATATTTTACAAACAATTCAAAAGCCACACACAGTAATGTATGCATACTTGAAAAAGCACATACTCATAAAAAATACCCATCTCAGAGTTCATGTTATGAAAAAAAAACATCAAATAGTAATGTATGTATCCAGAATATGTCATTTTTCCACATAGACTAACTTTTACTGTGTAAGATAAAACAAAATCCCTTTTTACACTAATCAAAGACTATTTAAGGGGGTAGAATATTACAAGTCAGTTTTGGCTCACAGTACTTAAGGAGAACTAGAGCAGTAAATACCATCATGGTTTGTATGCCCATGCAAATTGATATCATATCATATGACCCAGCCAATTATAAATATGGCATCTCACACTAAGTCCCACATGGCATCCCACCCATGTCCCAAATGACATTCCACCCCAAGTCCCACATGACATTCCATGGCCCATCCCATGGCATTCCACCCTGTCCTGCATGGCATTCCACCATATATCCTACATGGCATTCCACCCAGTTCCACATGGCATCCCACCCAGTTCCACATGGCATCCCACCCCATGTCCCTCATGACATCCCACCCCATGTCCCACATGACATCCCATAGGCTCCGTAAGAAATCTCATACTAGCTATCACAGTCCCTGATTGAGCATACTACGTATGAAAGTGTCAGTTCATATAATAACTTATATGCAAATGACTTGTTGAATAAGAAAAAAAGGCTCAGTGAAATAAATATGCTTGATATAGCCCTTGGTGTATACCACATGGTATATTTTATATCATATGTCCCGCATGGCCCCCATCCATGTCCCACATGGCCCCCATCCATGTCCCACATGGCATCCCTCCCTATGTTCATATGCAGCTACATCCTGTCACACTTCCTGACTGAGCATACTAAATAAAAAAAAGTCTGGTCAGTTCATATACTGTAGCAACTTTATGCAAATGACTACAATAATAAAGGCGGAGTTTGATAATCATGCCTGATACAACTGCTGATGCCCAAATATTTTGAATCTCCAGTGCTACGAGAGAGACGCTTGAGGATCTCTGAAGAATATTGGAAAATTGTATCATTTTACAGTTATCTTCTAAGGAAACATTAAATGTTTTGTAGACTTTTTAAGGAAACTAGTCTTCAATTTGTCTTACGTGTCGCTGAAAAACTTTAAAGGATTAGTTCAGTTGTCAAGCATGTTTATCTTATATGAAAGAGGACTTCCAAAGAAAGACTTAGGAATTTGAGGCTATGACATCATAACTGTCAGTCTGATTTCAGTCGTTTCTGCACAAATGATACCAAATTTTAAACTTAAATATCTCCTTATTGAAATCAGATTTTGCAATGCTTTCTTCACCATATTGTTTCTTTTGAAGTCCTCTTTCATATAAGATGGACTTGTCTGACCACTGAACTAATCCTTTAACTTGTTGTTAGGAAATTCTAACCTTCTTTAACCCTTACTCTACCACGCGGCGATATTATCGCCGTTTTGGGTGCCCCGTCTTTGGCCCCGCCTCCCGAGCGCATTTTCAAAAGAGTGCTGGTAGAGTAAGGGTTAATGAACCCGCGACATATGCGCCAACCCGAAAATATAGGCAGCATGATCCCGGTGGGCGGCCCAGCGGGTCCCGAAAGCGGAAGGGGCCCCGACTTTTCTGCCTGGAAGGCAGAGGACCCTTCAATAATCACGCCTGGATTAATCCTTACTCTACCACGCGCGATATTATCGCCGCGTTTTGGGTGCCCGTCTTTGGCCCCGCCTCCCGAGCGCATTTTCAAAAGAGTGCTGGTAGAGTAAGGGTTAATGAACCCGCGACATATCGCCAACCCGAAAATATAGGCAGCATGATCGGTGGGCGCCCAGCTGGTCCCGGAAGCGGAAGGGGCCCGACTTTTCTGCCTGGAAGACAGAGGACCCTTCAATAATCACGCCTGGATTAACCCTTACTCTACCACGCGGCGATATTATAGCCGTTTTGGGTGCCCCGTCTTTGGCCCCGCCTCCCGAGCGCATTTTCAAAAGAGTGCTGGTAGAGTAAGGGTTAAGGATAGGTGAAGAAACTTTAACTATTTCTGAGGTACTCGGAAGAAACTTTTCTTCTCTGAAGAACATTTTCTGAAAAATTCTCAAAAAACTTAAACATTTCTGAGGAAATCTCAGGAGAAACTGTGGACGCACGGAAGGCCAGCTGGACGAAATCACCATTACATAGGTTCACATTATGCTTCGCATGTTTACCAAATATGGCAAGTACATTTCAGCAAAAGCGCACTTTTACTTCAGAAAACTTACTAGCACTCGTATATGTTACACATGTATTAAACTCCAATTTACAGAAAGCACCATCATTGTTTTGCATAAATATTTCTGTGTTCATATTATTTACATTGTATATTTATAGAATTTGTCTGCACTTAATGGAAAAAGAGTTTTATTAGAGGAATAAACATTTCTTTGGCTTCTTTAATCCCTGACTAATTTATTTTTTAGAGAATACAGTTGACAAAGCAGGCAAGTTTAAAGCCTTCCAAGAATACTATAAATTCAAGGCTCAGTAAAGTGAATACTGCCTTTTATCTGTTAAAATAAGAATAAAAATATACAAATTTGATCAATTTACATATATTGAGGTCAGATTCTCGACTGTTGCAACCAAGTTTTCCTATTCTAAAAATCAAGGGGAAAATTCTACTTTCATGTTTTTAATATTTACAATATAGTTTCAAAGTCGCCATTACTCCGTGGTTGTATAATTTATTTATAAAAGCAATGGGATATGTAGGTCACTTATACTGGTACCTATAATACTACACGGACTTAAGTCTTTTCACACGATGTACATACAGCACAATCAGCTTTCCCGTTAGCGCAATGATCAACGATACATTGGGGAAGCTTCTCGTAATGAACGTTATTGAAAAGGAACATTTTCCACACTTAATTGGTCAAGCTCATTTACATAAATAAATTGAAAACATTTTTTTATTGCATTGTTGATTTATTTAGTAATACAATTAAGGTACAAAATACATCTGAATGAGTTGCATTTACATTTAAGATTGTCTATGGTGTATCAGACAATAAGCCTGGTGTGACAATGGCTGTTGATGTTGAAGTGGGTGGCATGGCAATCCAACGAAACGTGTTTACAATAAAATCACAAGATTAGATAATACTGTAAAAAGTTGGCTACTACAAAATTAAATCGGGCTAGCTGGAAATAGAGCATTGATGCCCGACAAACTAGTCAAATCAAAATGCTAATTTCGGACACTGGCTGTGATGCATTGCCAGTCTGAATGAGTTGAATGTGCACTTGCCGCACCAGTGCTTAGGATCTGCAGTGATATATTGCACAAACATCAATCTGTCATTATGGCTGTACAATGATTGAAACTTTTGCCCTGTAATTATTTATATTATTATAAAGGAAAATTAATTTAGATTCCGGGATATGTATCTTTATGATGTTTATTGGTGGAAATTTTATGTAATGATATGTAAAAGATTTTTGTAAAACTATTTTTACTTGTCGTAACATTAGTTCTAACATTAGCATAGACTCAGATACATGCATTTGTGTAGCACTAAGTGTGCAGTGCAATGTTCATAAGGCTAGGCTATCAGTATATGTACACATTATCTCCAAAGAGCGGCCACTTTAGAAAGTTTTCAAAAGCGCCCTGGGCGCTTGTTATAGAGAATACGGTATGATAATGTGATGTCTTGCATCTTCATGCATTACTGTCAGTTATTAAATTAATCTGAAATAAAAATTGTCTTAATTTCATTTGGTGTGCTTGTTATAGATCGCTTGCATACACTTTGTAAGAAATATTACTATTCTCCCCGGGGAAAGCAGTTTTGTAACCTAGTTTTTTGCGTAATCTTAAACATGGAGATGACCTTGAGGATTATTTGTTTCAGCGTTATTACACTTGAAATTCATCTTTGCTTCAACGTGAACAGCCTCATAGTCTTTCTTCATAAGAAAATTAAATAACATGACAGGTCATTTGCATAATTGAGCGTATGCTGAAAAATGTGCTCGGCATGTTTTCAGACGGTTTTTACATGCCAAGCTTACACAATATGTTGTACCTTTTTTACTCTATGACAGAAGTGTACAGAAGTATCATGTTCTCTCAAATAACTGAAAATGTATGCATCCTGTACATATTTTGATTTAAGTTCGCTCTCTGGAGTGATGTAAGACATGTTACCGAGTTTAGGGAAGATGTATGTATAAAGATGTCTTTTCTTGGATATCTTTATAGATTTCTAAACATTAGATAATTGTTCCCCATCCCCATGAAGGTGCTGGATGTATGTAGGTAAAGTTATACGGACAACTATTAATATTTTTGTTTAATTATTGTGGAGCAGTAATTGCACATTAATAGCACATTTGGTTTTTGCTTCCGATACGATAGCATCAGTAACATTTGCGGTCATGATGGCGTGTGTGTGTATGTATGTTTGTGATGGCCTGCTCGTAAATGCGATATCTCAAGAACGATAAACTAGATTAATGTTATGTTTGGTACACAGATAGCACATGGTCTGTAGATGTGCCCTATTGATTTTGATGGTGATGTCATGATTATTTTGAGTGGGTGGGGCTGAATGTAAAAATCTTCAAATGTTCATATTTTTTAACAACCACATGTCTGTTTTGTTTCATATTTGGTCTAATTATGATGTTAGCTGGTGTACATTTCATTAATATGCATATTGGGAGTGGCTTTATAGGATTTTGCTGAAAACAGCTTGTAAACACGGTATCTCAAGAACGGTAAACTGGATGCATGTCATATTTGGTACAAAGATAGCCCATGTTCTGTAGATGTGCTCTATTGTTAATGATGATGTCATGCATATTAATGAGTAAACGGGGCTTAAAGTGAAAATCTTGAAACGTTCATTTTTAGCTTGACTATTCACAGAATAGAGCTATTCTACGTCGGCGTCCAGTTCAAGTTTTGGTTAAATTTTTTTAAAACTTTAGTAATGAATGGTGTACATTCATGTGACTTACCATAGGGGTAGAGGACATGGGTACTGATCAAATGAGCATGATTGGAGGGTTGTGTATGCATACTAAATAGCTTATTTGCATAATGAAAATATTTGTCAGGTAAAGGTTTTGGTTAAAATTTTTGGTTAAAGTTTTCATAACTTATGAGTGGTGTACATTCATGTGACTTGGCATAGGGGTAGAGGACATTAGGCCATGGGACATAGGGCAATAATGTGCACGGTTTTCAATTTCTGTGCAATTGATGGATGGATTACCTAAATTTATCACAGAATGATTAAATGTGAATTTCTAATCACAAATTGCTTTGTCCCCACGCATAGTTGTGGTTGACCGAGATGAAAGTCAAGGAAACTAGACCTAAATTCCCATACTTAAAATACACATACCAGTTCCGCTATTTTTATTTTTTATTTAAGTAAGAAAGAACACAGACACTGGCAATTTTGATTTGTAACTGTTAAATAAGTTCACTAATTGATTAAGCAATTGGCTAATTAAATTAATTAGTTTTTTAAACTACTAATAAGTTTACTAATCAACAAATTAATTCTTAATAAACATATTAATTAATTGTCCAGTTGATTATTTACAAACATATCACACAATTAACTACTTAATTAATTAGCACACTTTTTCAGTTTAAAGGATGGGTTATATATATATATGGTAGAGAAAAAGAAGGAAGCAAATTTAAAATATTAAAAAAACTTCTTGCACACTTAAAGTCATCTGTTTTTTTTAAAGAAAAGTTGTGGCATGCAGATTATTGTGGAATAAAGATTTTCAAAATGCTTTGATGTAATGTATTTAGTGCTTTCATAAATAAATTATGAATACATTAATTTCTTATTTCACAAACTAAAAGTTTGTTTTATTTGGCTACTCTTATGTTACATAAATGTTATCTGAAAGGTTTACGTTTAATCATTTTAGCAGATGCAAAACTTTGCAAGGGGCAGTCACATAATTTTAGTTCCCTATTACACTCATGAAGAGAACAGATTGTGGTGTAAATGATTTCAGTTTATAGCAGATGGTACATATACAGAAGAATTTCAATATAGGCTGATGCTTATCCGTTCTTTCTGTGAAACAAAAAGATGAGAGATAACACCTCCCCTGAACAGGACACCAGTCTTTTCCCGGTTAACTCCCCAGCATTGCTCACTTAACACTGCCCTTCCTCAATTTTCCTGAAAGCATGCTGCATCATCCCCAAAACAATATTAATTATTCATATTTACAGAAAAACTACCCAACTCCAATCATAAGCATTTTGTTCATTTGGATAAAAGTTCAAGCCTGATGACTCGCAAAGCTGATGCTTATCGTTCTTTCTGTGATGCCAAAAGATGAGAGATAATACCTCCCCTGGACTGGCCACCAGTCTATCCCTGTTTAAGTTCCCATCATTACTAACATAGCACTCTTCCTCCCTTAATTTCCATGAAAGAATTTTCATCTCTAAATAAAATATTCACTATTAATTAACAAAGAAGTACCCAACTCTTATCATGAGCATTTGGATAAAAGTTAATTCTTTCCAAGCTTGATGAATCACGAGGCTTATGCTCATTAGTTCTTTCTGTGATGCAAAAATATTAAAGGTAATACCTCCCCTGGACAGTACACCAGTCCATTCCTGGTTAAATTCCCATCATTACTCACATAGCACTCTTCCTCCCTTAATCTCCATGAAAGAATTTTACATCTCTAAATAAAATATTCAGTATTAATTTACAAAAAAGTACCCAACTCTAATCATGAGCATTTTGTTCATTTGAATATAAGTTAATCCTTTTCCAAGCTTGATGACTCACGGGGCCGATGCTCATCAGTTCTTTCTGTGATGCAAAAAGATAAGAGATAATACCTCCTCTGGACAGGACACCAGTCCATTCTCGGTTAACTCCCCAGCATTCAATTCCTCAATTGCCCTAAAAGCATCATAGCATGCTACATCATTTCAAATAAAATATGCACAATTAATTTACAGAAAAAGTATTCACCTCTTATCATGAGCAAATAATAGCGCAGTTCAAATTAATTTTCCCAAACCTTTTAATTTCTGACACTTTCATTTCTTAAAGTGTGGCTGATCAATGTTTACGCATTTTCTGATATGCAAAATTTCAATGGAAAGAGAAACTGCTTAAATGTTTGGAAAAAAAAGCATGCTACATCACCCCAAACTTAATATGCACTATTAACATACAAAAAAGTATCTACCTCTAATCATAAGCAGATAATGGCCCAGTTTAAATCAATTTTCCCAAGCACCTTTTAACCACAAATGTTTTTTTCACTTCACGTTAAAAAGAAACAATCTTTTAAATTTTGACACATTGACTTTTTAAAGTGTGGCTTATCCAAGTTTGTGCAATTTTTGACATGCAAAATTTCAATGGAAAGAAAAATTGCTCAATTTTTGTTAAGCAATTCTGTTTTTCCACATAGAGATACCTCCCCTGGACAAAACACCAGTCCATCCCCGGCTAACTCCTTAACAATAAACTCCTTCATGGCCCTAAAAGCATGCTACATCATCCCAAATCCAACATGCACTATTAACTTACAGCAAAAGTATCCACCTCTAATTATCAGCAAATAATGGCCCAGTTTAAATCAATTTTCCCAAGCACCTTTTATCGACAAATGTTTCTTTTACTTCTCATTAAAAAGAAACAACCTTTTTATTTTTTGACACATTTATTTTTTAAAGTGTGGCTGACCAATGTTTGTGCATATTTTGACATGCACAATTTCAATGGAAAGAAAAACTGCCCAAAATTTTTTATGCAAATTAACACCTAATTAAAAAAATAAAAAACAGCTTAAGAATGGCCATTTGTAAATGGATTTTGATGGTAAAAATTGTTATTTTGCTCAATTTATCACATGTTCATTGTCCTTAAACAACCATTAAAACTTCAGTGCTTTTTGCAAACTGCATAAATGAAAATTATTATCAAGCTTTTTTGAAACATTTGAAATGTGCTTGCTCCCTCCCCGTATAATTTTCCACTTTTCCACATTCTTTTCCACAACTTGGAGACAATAAACTTGAAAAAAGTTCAGTTTTTAATCCTCATCATCGGAATCTGAGCCTTTCTTTTCCGAGATATTAGAATCCTTAATGTAGCAGTTTTGACAGCCTGACCACCTGTAAAGTTTCATGTACTTGCATGCCAATTTCACTGCAGCAGGTAACTTCTGCAGGAAAACTTCCCCAACAGTCTGAATCCGTAAACGTTAGGCTGATCGAAGTTGCGGAATTTCGGGCTATTTCTGCCTCCTTGCAATCAAACTTCGTCCACTTAAAGGTAAATTCCTTAAATCTCTCTAATGAATTACTTGTCAGTTCAATAAGTTTTGGTTTAGAACAATCTTTTACGTGCATAATACAATATTTTTGCAACGACTTTCGACCAACATGTCCACTTGTGGAGGCGGCTATTTTGTTTTACGGAGCAGTTGCTATGTACATATTTACAAATGCTGTGATTGGTTGATTCGTCGTAATTTCTGGTCTTCAACAAGAATGTCGTTTGCACGATATTTCTGATTGGACAAACCTAGCCTCGTACAATAACGCTAAAAGGTTCCGATTTATGCTAGATAAATACCGAATCTTGAACATATATAGCAGCACCGTAAGTGGGGACGACTGAATATCTATTCATGATAATATTTTCATTTTTATCATTCACATAGTATTCCATCAGTCTTCCTGTTGTACGGAATGAAACGATATCAAGCGATGTACCACAGCCTACATGGGTACTGTTCAAATGAGCATGATATGGGGATTTTGTTTGCACATTGTCTACAAGTTAATTCATGAGCGCATAACTTCACTTATGATTGGTGTACATTCATGTAATTTGGCACAGGGGTAGAAGACATGGGTACTGTTCAAATAAGCATGATTGGTGGGTTGTGTGTGCATACTGATTAACTTATTTGCATAACAATGGGATTATTTGTATACTTGTAAAAATATTTAACCTCAGATAATATCTTGGTACTTGATACAGTTGTAGGTGGCATTGGTACTGTTCAGTTAATTATGATTGGGGGTTGTGTGTGCATACTCATTAGCTTATTTGCATAACAATGAACATATTTTAAGTTATGATATCTCTTAATATAAAGTGGGTGTGGGAATTTTCTTTAACCCTTACTCTCCCAAGGTTCCAAAAATAGAATAAGCTATTTCTGAAATTTTTGGAAAGAGAATTTTTTCAGCACTTTCTGTTCCATTTGTACCAAAACAAGTTCGACTTTTATGAAAGCTAACATGTTGAACTTTCCAAAAATGTGCATATTTTTAAACTCAAATATGCAAATTAGGTCATTGAATTAGCATATTAGGTCTCCAAACATTCTATCTTTATGACACGCTTGTGCCTTGTGGCTAAATAGCAAAAAAATATGGATAGAATTTCTGAATCGTCCTTGGAAAGACCTTTCATTTGATACTATTCATGGATTTTTAGGAATCAGAAGAAAAAAAATGACGCAAATATGAAAAATTTGGTACATTTTGACCTTAAAATTATCCCCCAATTCTGTGAATAATCTTATCTAATAGTGTATGGCACTAAATTTTCCAAAAAAAATGCATTTTCCCCTTCTATGATGTCCAAAACTAATAGAATGCAGAAAAACAAGATGTTTACATCATCATTTGCAAAAAATAAAATAAGAAATGATGCAAATGATATGCAAATTAGGACATTTACCTCATTTATTATGCACGAAAGTGTTTTTTGTTTATTTCTGACCCAATTTCAGCCATTACAAGCTTCACAGCTACTTTTATGTTAATAGACTATGCTGATTATCTATTGAACACTTATTCTGTTCATTTCACATGGAATTCATAAGAAATGTTTGCCGAAAAGGTCCAAATTTGCAGTCTTCTGCTATACCCTGTTGCTGCAAATAGATTAAAAAAAAATTAAAAAAATTGCAACTATATTCATTCAACTTACTTTAGTTTGGTCTTCCCATAATCAGTTACCGAACACCTCGTGTCGATCCCGGTCACTCTCCACCAGTACTTCCCACAGATGATAGTCTTTATCGGCTGCAGGGATGACCTTCGACCGTTGTATCTCCTGCAGCCGAGCGTTCCGCTCTTCCTCCCTGGTTTTGAAGGCAGCTTTTTCCGCTGCAGTCGGATTTTCTTTGAGTGGTGATGGTGGCAAGACTGCAGCGGAAGGCCTGGAAGAGGGGCCTGGGCTCATCTTCAATGGTCTGTCCCTCTTCCTCTTGGGTTGGGGAGTAGCGGGCGGCGCGTCCTCTTCAAGCATACGCATAACATGTTATCGCATAACATGTTATTGTGGTTTCTAGTAGCGGGCGGCTCATCCTCTCCAAGCATACGCATAACATGTTATCGCATAACATGTTATTGTGGTTTCTAACCTGCCCCCCAATTTTGTGGTAACCGTGGGGACAGACTTTTACAGCCGGGAAGCCCGGGGGTACATACAGGGGTCCAAAATGTTTGTTTTATCGATCTAGTCATCACCACAACAGTGGCATAGCCAGGGGGAGGGGAAAAGGATCATGGTCCCAAAAAATGGGGCATCAAAATAATGTACCGATACTAGGCCTATATACAAACATTTTCCCAACATGTGTATTTTGCCCTGACATGGGACCCCTACTCCACTTTCCCCCATAAAATTGTGATTTCGGCCCCTGAAATAATGGAACTTGGATTTTGTGAAATTGGGAATACACATATTTCAGTAGGCCTAAATTTACAATTTTGCCATTGGGAAATACATATATTTCAGTCCATTTAGAAATGTTATTATTGGGGTTCAGCTTTCATTTGTTTCATCTGGGCTATTATAGAAAGGACCTAAATCCTTTTTTTTCATATGTGATTTTAGTGTCCCTTTTACTTGTTTATCGTAACAAGCAAAAAATCCCTGCTAATTTATCATTAGAATTCTATAAGCCTTATTTTGTTACTACACATTTACAATGTAGTACTTTCGCTATTTTTGGAAGAAAACACTCACCAACTCCGTAATTTGGAACAGATCACTATCCATCTCAGCAGGCTCTATATTCTCCTTTTCCTCAATCTGGTCGAGTTCTGGTACATCTTCTTCATCAGAAGTACCTTCCGACCCCTCTGAGTCATCATTATTCTGAAGAAAACATAGGAGTCGGAAGGCACGTTCGACGTTGTAACTTGTATCTCGCCATTTTGTGATGTCGAATGTGCGAGGAAAAAAAAAAAAAGGACTCAAATTGACGTCATCATCAGAGACCTTTCAGGCATGTAGAGGGGGTGCATCTAGAGATTTTAAAATTTCCAATACAATATTTGGGCCTTTTTTTAATGATTTTTCGATCAAAAAAGGTCCAAAATGGCCCAAAATCACAAATTTTGGCAAATTTTTTCCAAAAAAACACAAACATTGGCCAAGTACAAGTAAAAATCGTGTAGCAACCAACAATTCAAACTATCTTTATACTTTACCTGAAGAAAAAAAAAATAGAAAAAATATTCACGTATGACATTCGTCTTTCAAATGTTTTTTTTTTAAATGCCGTTTTTTAACAAAAATGCACTTTTTTGTAACGATTTTACTCAAAAAATTTCAATCTAGCCCCCCAACAAAATAACCATATTATGAAAGATCTATTCAATCTGCTTTGAATGAACTTATTTGCAGCTCTATAGGATTTTGGGAAGGTACTCAAAAAAAAATTTGGAAAATGGATCGTAACTGTCACGGTCGTTGACGCTGGGAGAGTAAGGTTAAACAAATGATCATATACTGTATGTGAAGAGCATTGTCTACACTCAGTGGTGAGGTGTAATGTGCATATTAATTAGGTTATTTGCATAACAATTTTCCCTCAACATTTTCAGCTGGTAAATTATATTTACCTTTTCAAGTACTTTCCTGGCTTATTCAATAGTTTTCATCTCCAAAATCACAGGGAAAAATATGAAAGAATACATAAAGACTGAGGATATCAGGATGTGATGTCACAACTATATAGTAGTCAGATTTCATTCGTTTTCTAAGCAAATGAGACAAAACTTTTGACTTAAATATCTCCTTAATATTTTGGAATGCTTCCATCACCATTTCTTGTTTCTTTCTTAGTCCTCTTTCATATAAGGTGAATTAACTTGACCACTGAACTAATCCTTTATGATGAATATAGTAAGTAAATGACTGAAGAAATAACCAATAATTGCATTATGATGCAAGGATACATTGTTAATATTTTAATATTTTATTGACATGGGCAAGTCATGAGTCTCTCCTTTCTTTGTGACCCAATGGATAAAATAAAAAGAGGTGTTTCATTTATACAGATTTCTTTCATGTTTTCTGAGTTACTGGGTGAGGTACTGTAGTAACCCAAAATGTCTGCTATATATCAAAGATATTTTGAGGCTTGCAGTAAAATGTGAAAATTTAAAGAAAGGGGGAAAAGTAAGTGCATCCTTCAAAGCTCATGTAATTTGAAATAACTTCCCTACGAGCCCCATTACCGGCATATATGTCCATCAACAAGCCCACTGTATAAAGTAGCTTTGAATAGTCCAGAATGCTGTCGTTCTGACAGTTCTTGTTTCACAAGCACATGTCTTGTTTTGTTTCATGTTTAGTATCATTATGATGTTAGCTGGTGTGTACATGTTCATGCTGTAAAAACGTTGAATTTCATTAATATGCATTGTGGGCGGGGCTTAATATGATTTTGCTGAAAAGAGCTTGTAAACACAGTATTTCAAGAACAGTAAACTGGATTAATGTTTTATGTGATACACAGATAGCCCATGACCTGTAGATACACCCCATTATTTTTGGTGGGGATAACATGTATATTAATGAGTAGGCGGGACTTAATATAACAATCTTGAAATGCTCTTATTTTGACAATCACATGTCTGTTTTGTTTAATATTTGTTATAATAATGGTGATAGCTGGTGTGTTTTGTTTTCATGGCCTAAAAACATTGAATTTTATTAATATTTATAGTGGGCGGGGCTTAATATGATTTTGTAAACAAAAAGCACTAGGAAACATGATATCTCAAGAACTGAACTGGATTCACATCATGTGTGGTATACAGATAGCTCATGGTTTGCAGATATGAGCTATTGTTTGTGGTAGTGATTTTATGCATATTAATAAGTGGGCAGCTTAAAGTGAAAATGTTGAAAGAGTAATAAATGAGCAACTGTATGTCCGTTTTGTGTCATATAAGCCAGTTCATGGCTACAAACGCACGGAACTGATTATGGGGTCAGATCAAGTGATAATAACAATCAGCGTGGTACAGTCTGATCATATGTAAACCAAAGCTTTCTCTGTGTTAATTCTACCACAGGATGGCTTTGTGGGGACATAGAGATGGATGCCATGTGAGACATAAGGATGGATGCCATGCGGGACATAAGGATGGATGCCATATGGAACATAGGAATGTGGGACATGGTGAGGGATGCCATGTGGGACGGAGGGAGGGATTCCATGTGGGCATATGGGGTAATGACATGTGGCACATGGGTAGAGATGCCATATGGGACATAGAGATGGATGTCATGTGGGACATAGCGATGGATGCCACGTGGGCACAGGGAAGGATGCCATGTGGTAAATAGGGTGGTATGGCATATGGGACATGAGTGCATGGGATGCCATTTGGTACATCTTTAGGATGAGATGCCATGTGATAGAGAAACGGGATGTCATGTGGAACATAGAAGGGAGGGACATGGAGAGGGATGCCATATGGGACAGAGGGAGGAATTCCATGTAGGACATAGAGAGGAATGACATGTGACACATGGGTAGGGAGGCCATGTGGGACAGAGATGGATGTCGTACGGGACATAGCGATGGATGCCATGTGGGCACGGAAGGATGTGGTGTGGTAAATAGGGTGGTATGGCATATGGGACATGTTAGTGCATGGGATGCCATTTGGTACATCTGTAGCATGAGATGCCATGTGGGACATAGAGATGGATGCCATGTGGAACAGGAGGGTGGGACATGGAAAGGGATGCCATGTGGTACAGAGGGATGAATTCCATGTGGAGGAATGATATGTGGCACATGGGTAAGGAGGCCATGTGGGACAGAGATGGATGTCATGTGGGGTATAGGGATGGATACCATGTAGGGCACAGGGAAGGATACCATGTGGGGCACAGGGAAGGATACCATGTGGTACATAGGGTGTGATGGCATATGGGACATCTGAGTGGGATGCTATTTGGTACATCTCTAGGATAAAAGCCATATGGGACATCTGAGTGGGATGCCATTTGGTACATCTCTAGGATGAGAAGCCATGTGGGACATAAAGATGGATGCCATGTGGAACATTGGAGGGTGAGACATGGTGAGGGATGTCATGTGGGAAGGTGAAGGGAATGACATGTGGCACATGGGTGGGTAGGGATGCCATGTGGGACATAGAGATGGATGTCATTTGGGACAGGGGTGGGATGATATGTGGGATATAGGGTGGGATGTCAGATGGGACATGGGTGGGGTGGATAGTGGGATGTTTTTATAATTGGACTTGTGATATGTGTGTCAATTTGGATTGGTATACGAGCCATGACGGTATTTATAGTTCTAGTTTTATTTAATTTTGTTATATACATGTGGCATCCCACCCTACGTCCCACATGTCATCCTTCCTTATGTCACACATAGCGTCCCTCCCTATGTTTCACATGTCATCCCTCCCTATGTCCCAAATTTCGCTCTTTCCTATCTCTAACATGGCATCTGGTTCTCCTAGATGCTCCATAAGGCATCCATATCTATGTCCCACATGATATCCCACCCTGTGTTACACATGGCATTTCTCGCTATGTGCCACATGGCATCCTTCCCTATGACCCACATAACATATCCTTATATCCTACATGGCTTCCATCCATAGGTCTCAAATGTCATCCCACCCTATGTTCATATCTATGTCCCACATGGAATCTCACACTATATGTATGTCCCACATGGTATCGGACCCAGTTGTCCCACATGGTATCGAACCCAGTTGTCCCACATGGCATCCCACACGATGTCCTTAATGGAAGGAACCTCCATTTCGAAAGCACAAATACATACATATAATGGCACTTAATACACTCAAATATTAAATGAAAAAATTGGGAAGTAACAGTGTTATTTAATGCGTCTCAGTGATGCTTATGGCAAGACATTCTCAATTGACCTCTTGACCTGCATTGCACAATACATATTATCGTTACTGTGAACTGGCTTATTAGGGATAATAATTTTGTTGTTATTGTGCATATGCTTATGTTATCAACAGATGTCATTGATATGCATGGTGGGTGTGGCTTAATGTGAAAGTGGTAAATGATGTAAACTTCATAAACGATTTATTAGATTTATGCTATATGTAGTACACAGACGGGTCATGGTCTGTACGTATGTTCTGATGTTGTGGTAGTGATGTCATTAATGCTAATGAGTAGGCGGGGCTTACTGACAAATTCTTGAAATAGGATAAATGAGCAATCGTTTTTGCATCATACTTGCTTTGATGATGTTTATTGTTGTTTTGTCAACAATTTTCATTGATCTGCATGGTGGGTGTGGCTTATGAATAAATATCATGGAATAAATATTTATGATATGCAATGATATGACAGTTAATACAAATTTTGTAAATCAATCAGATGATAAGAAAGCATCGGAACCACAAAACCTTTTGGTTCTGGTTTAAAATTATGGCTGATCAAATTTTGAGCATTTTTCAGTTTTTGCAAAACATGACTTGTCCTTCTCCTTCAAAATTTGTTCCAGCAAATCATAACCACAAATTTACTGTAGCAAATAGTGAGACCACTTTATGTTAATTAAAATAACCACACAATAAGGACTTCATCCATTGCTAATATGATACTCAGCACCAACTTTCACAGCAACTAAGGTTTTCAAAAAAGAAAAGAAAAAAAAAAGAGGATAAATCTGACCCGACCTGGTTAAGTATCAGGTCGGGTCTGACTGTTTAAAACTTTATCAGGTCGGGTCTGACTGTTTAAAACTTTAAGGAGCAGAACAACTAATAATTTGTGATGTATGTACTGGTGACATCTCAAAATCTCAAAAAGATAAGTAATTGTAAATAGTGAGAATGTACTCTGTTATACAGTGGCAGTGCTATGGAAGGGGGTGGGGGGATTCCCCCCCCCCACAAGATTGCTTGGCCCCTATACTTGCCCCCTTAATTTTTGTTTGTTGTAAAGTGACATATTTTGCCCAATTTATTGCCTCTCCCCATGAGACAAAATTTCCCCTCTCTTGCCCCCTTCCACCCCCCATGCCCAAACTCCTGGCACTGCCAATACTTATTACAGTAAGATGTTGATTGGGGTTTGCCCCCACAGATGAGCACATTGAATGTATTTATGCCAGATTAAACCGGGATAAAATGGCCCATCATTTTTGTTTTCACTTCTATTAAAAACTGGTAAGATGTATTGCTACATGAAATATGTTTTTAATAAGTACACTGTACATAAAACAAATGATGGAAATAATGACAATATTTAGTATGGTTTATGGAAAGGTAGCTGCTTTTGAATACAATCTGTAAAATAAAGTGAAAGAAACTGGCTGTTAAAACTTTAGCCTATGTCTCTTAAAAAGTGAAATTGAAATATGATGTTGCAAGTTTTTATTATAATTAGGTTGATATATTCTAAAGTCGCTTAATATCACCATGACTAATCATTAAAATCATTAAAAAAAATTAAACCTTGTTTATTATTTAGATATATGTTGGACACTTGGACCTGGTGTTAAATCAAATAAGTACCCTTTATACTGCATGTGTGTCATGTGTGTAAGTAGAGTATTAGCTAAAACCATTAACATATACTTTCAACCTCACTTATATATGAAACGACAGGCTTTCAGCTTTTAGACAAGTTTCCACCAGTCTGTATACAATAAGCAATAGTATACAACTTTGCACATGTACATTATTTACAACACTTGCCCATGAACTATTAGTTACTGAATTGCTTAAACTGCAGTATACTATCTGAAGGGCACAGAAGTCCCATCACAACAAACAAAGCCCATGACATTCACCTAGTATGTATGCCACCGCATTGCTCACACGTATCCCAACCCCATGATGTCAGATGTTTGGACAAGCCAAGAAAGTGTTGAGTTAAATACTTCACCAACACTACAAGGAAAGTGAATTTAAAAAGTATGAAAAAGCCAACCTGAGCAACCCTGCCTAGGAAATTATACACGAAAGCCTTCAAACTAGAGCATAATAATATGTTGTAATTTGAAGGCATTATTATAGGCCTATATCGAGTCTAAAGGGGGATTATATACCTACCCACGTAGCCCCAGATTCATCTAGCTTTAATGCTGATGATACAAATCTTTCAGTGTCATGTTATTAATGCACACACCACTGGCCCACTGTGTGTATTGATACTCCCCTACCCCCGACCCCTTCCCCCCTTCTTTTCCCCATTCCTTGAAAAAGAAGTGCAAAAGTAATATTATTAAACCTGTCAGGACATGTTCAAATATAGATATAAAGTTAATGTTTATTACAAGTTGAAAATAATTCACAAAAAGTTAATGAATTATTTTTAGTTGAGAGTTGTATGGTACATTCATGTGTGTTATAAGTTAATGTGATTTAAAGACAATGTTAAACAGGTTATTGAATGGCAGAATTTTGATAAACAACTAACAAGAACACATTTAATATTTCACTGAACCAACAGAACAGTTTTACCTTTTATTCGGCAAAAGGTTTCCCTGCAAACATTTTTACATTTTGGTTGCATACTTACATTTGTGGTATATATTCGTGTTGTTTATTAAATGTTGTACTTTGCAAGATATGATATGGTATAGCATTCAGTATTTAAACTATGAAAAATATGATTATACCACTTGGCCAACTTGTGATGTAGCCATCTTTAAAAAAAATTATTGGACTCTGGGAAAAAAGGCCCACCCATTTTTTTTCTTTTTCAAAAAAGCCAACCTGAGCAACCCTGCCTAGGAAATTATACACGAAAGCCTTCAAACTAGAGCATAATAATATGTTGTAATTTGAAGGCATTATTATAGGCCTATATCGAGTCTAAAGGGGGATTATATACCTACCCACGTAGCCCCAGATTCATCTAGCTTTAATGCTGATGATACAAATCTTTCAGTGTCATGTTATTAATGCACACACCACTGGCCCACTGTGTGTATTGATACTCCCTACCCCGACCCCTTCCCCTTCTTTTCCCCATTCCTTGAAAAAGAAGTGCAAAAGTAATATTATTAAACCTGTCAGGACATGTTCAAATATAGATATAAAGTTAATGTTTATTACAAGTTGAAAATAATTCACAAAAAGTTAATGAATTATTTTTAGTTGAGAGTTGTATGGTACATTCATGTGTGTTATAAGTTAATGTGATTTAAAGACAATGTTAAACAGGTTATTGAATGGCAGAATTTTGATAAACAACTAACAAGAACACATTTAATATTTCACTGAACCAACAGAACAGTTTTACCTTTTATTCGGCAAAAGGTTTCCCTGCAAACATTTTTACATTTTGGTTGCATACTTACATTTGTGGTATATATTCGTGTTGTTTATTAAATGTTGTACTTTGCAAGATATGATATGGTATAGCATTCAGTATTTAAACTATGAAAAATATGATTATACCACTTGGCCAACTTGTGATGTAGCCATCTTTAAAAAAAATTATTGGACTCTGGGAAAAAAGGCCCACCCATTTTTTTTCTTTTTCAAATGGGGGCATTTGCCCCCAAATCATTATGATGGTACCAAAATTTGATATGGTTATAATTGAGTATATATGTAATGCCAAAAACCACATGGATTTCCTTGTATCATACAGCTGTTATGAGATATTTTACATTAAATCAAAAAGTGGGCCTTGTTACCCAAGTTTATGCTAACTGTCATGAAAACTTAAATCAAGATGTAATATGACAGGCAAATCAATGGATGTATTGACTTTGAATTATTTTGAATTGTCATGTCATCTGTTGCTGGAACCTCAGACTCTAAATAATACCTTTTACCTGACTATGAATTCAAACTTTATTTTCCCTTGAAAAGGAATACTGTCATATGAGAAAACACAAATAATGAATTTTCATTAATAGTTCGTACAAACTAAATTTGATTGTGATATAAGGAGAGATTTATGTATGATTACTCAGTTTGATTTCTGATTCAGGGGCAATCAAAAATTCATGTCATCTCTGAATAATAAACTTTGAATTGGGTTATAATTTTCTTGAAGGAATTTACTGTGTTTTTCAATTTTTTAAAGCCAAACAGCTAAATGCAGTGTATGATATTTTTTTGCAGGAAGGCCAGGCCAGGAAAAACAGAAAAAATGAAATATGTATTTTGATGAAAGGTTAAGAATTTCTTAGAAAACATTGATGGAGTGTCCTCGCCATTGTAAGGCTGTTTTAACGAATTTATAATATTGGGAAGAAATATTACACATTTGTAAACACAAGCCATGGCTGTATGAAAATGTAACACAGTTACACAAATGGAGGTCTTTCAACAGCATATTTGTTAGTCCAGAAGCCTTAATTACCCTAATTTTCAGTATCACATGATCCTCACAAAGAAGTAAGGGCGCTTTTAGGTATTTTTTTTTTAAAGTGACTTAGATCCATAATTGGCTTCTAATTATTCTTTTAAAAGTTGAGATAAAAGAGCAGTTAAAAGGACAAGGACGCCAAGGATTCATTCAGTTTGGTAGATTCAAGCATCGTTTCTTCTGATACTTAAATAAGTTTCTTTTATTTCAAGATTCTGCAAAACCTATGGACATGTAGGCAACATCGGGGGCACTGATTAGATATCCTTAAGACCCCACAAAAGTAGCACATATTCCCATGAAAATTGATTGTTGATAATTGATGGGCCATATTACAGTTATTTTGAATATCAGGTCTGAATATGCAATTTGAAGGAAATTATTTTCCTTACCTACATCAATTGTGCTTGCCTTGAAATTGAAGTCAACGAAGGCAGTTATTTTAATATAACCTATGAATAGAGGTTCTGTCAGGTTTGCAATTTGAAAGAAGTTAGAGATAAATATCATTTTCTCCTAATTGGTCCATCCCTTTCTAAAATCCGCTGTAAATTTATCCCAAAATATTTCTTTCAGACTGCAACTAGAACAAAATGTAATATTTTATTAGCAGCTAGTTCTAAATACTTATTTTTGCAGTTATCACACTTTATTTTACACGCAATGGAAGCAAGACGTTTCTTTCTTTCTCTTTAATTATTGTTTGTTGTAAGAACCTCAATCATGTACCAATAAATTTATCGTTAATGTTTGTGACAAAGGCCAGATGGCTTAGAGCACTGTAATAAATTGTATTGTATTATATTGTATTGTATTGTATTGTATTGTATTGTTATGATCCCAAAAACCTCAAATTTAGAATTCTTTCCTAAATTTTCAATTATTAAAAATAAAAATTGTTCAGTTAGATGTTGATAACATATAAATAACATATCAATTGTATGATTTATTGGATTGCATTCTTGCTTTTTATGAGATCCTTAAAGCATTTAACTAATGTGTTATCTGCACATAAATAGAACATTATTAGTGATTAAAATACTTCATATCTCATGGCTGTTTTCCCTTGGAGCCTGTCACGATATTGCTGAGCAGTTTATGGTTCCGACGTAATAGCATCAGGAACCTATTTGGTCATGATGGCATGTGTGTATATATATATATATGTATGTATGGGTGTGTGTATTTATGTGTGTGCATTTGTATGCCATACATCTCCGAGGACCTGAACCTGTTTAACCTCGAACAACCGAGGACTAAATTTCCATCCTCGGAAGAATTTGTGTGCAAATGAATTAGAAACATAAGGTAAGGAGGAAGAGGGGGGGGGGGGTAAGGAAATTAAAACAGGCCCTCGTTCAAAATGATGTATGAATCTGTGTGATGGTGGTAACCAGAGGTTGCGTTATAATATTTTGCCTGGCGTATTTGGTTACGACAAGCCCTTGAAGTTTGGCGTATTTTGTAAATTTGCCGTCGTATGTACAGGCCATTGCATAATGTACAGAGCATTGCGCGCTAGCGAAGCATGCAAGTAATTGTTAACACACACACTTGTGTAGGCCTGCCTCGCTAAAGTGAATGAAAATTGCGCTTAAAATACCAAAAACATTAAAAAATCGGACTATTATAATCATAAAAATATTAAGGAAAAGTTCATACCCAATCCTTGTATAATATTGATTGTTGAATCATGAAATTTGGGTTAACAATCCCAAAATAAACTAGAAAATACTTTTGTTTATCGTATCCAAACTTTCATGAGGTTTTAGTGAACTTTGACCAAATGTCAACGATAATATACTATTCAGATCTCGAACACGCGTACTTCCTTACAGTATAGCAACTTAACTTGCAGATTTTGATCGCTTCACGTGTGATCAACACAATACAGGAGGAAAGTTGAATCCTAGCTAATAATAGCGTTGACAATTTACAGCTTGCATTCAAAACAACATAAAAACTTTCAAGTACACTGTAGAGTGTACGTACCTTATGCATTTGGTCTATGTATTAGCCTATGTGTTTATAACAGCACTATGGGCATGTTGAATCATTCGGCCATTAGTCTCATAGTTATGTCATTTTTCTTTTATTTATGAGTAATTCAAAATCATTTTTGTGTAAAATAAAACTTTGAATCGCACCACAGAGGTAAGAAAAGATGTTCATGATTTTCATTTATGTTAATGAAAAACTCTGGCGTAAAATTCCACATGGTATATCTAAATCTTACGACGCAGGTACAACCTGTGTCGTAAGAAATTGAAATTTTGTGAAATTCTGTTTCGTGAAATTTCAGCCATGGCGTAATATAACTTCGGATCAAATGATCTCTTTCCTTCATCATGCTTCCCTCTTCAACCATATTTAGTTCTCCTCTCCCACCCCCCCCCCCCCACACTCTCTATTTCTTTTTTCCTTCACCCATGCACCTCCTCTCTCGATCCCAGCTTTCTGACTTTTAGTTCTTGTATTTCTCTCAATCTCCCCCTGTTTTCTTTCCTTCCTATGTCTAGAATGATCTAACCTCTCAGGCACAATTTACCCTCTTTGTCGTGGTGCCATTAAAGCCCTCATCAAACAAACAAACAAACAAACTCACAAGCATCTTCAATTTCTAAATATGTGTGTGTTGGTATTACTAAGCTACCGAGGACCTGAACCTGTTAAACCATTGATCGACTAAGGACTTACAAACAGGCTGTGTACTCGAAAACCGACTGAGGACTTTCAATATGGGTCCTCAGAAGAATTTGCATGCAAATGTATCAGAAACTTCAGAGGGGGATTCTGACGTAATTTAAGCTAGGGTCTTCATTGGAATTTATTAATTTTTCAGAAATTTTTGTCAAAGTCCCCGGTCATAAATGGCATACAGGTATGTGTGTGTGTATGTTTGTGGCAGCCAGATTGTAAACGCGATATCTCAAGAACAGCAAACTGGATTCATGTCATATTTGGTACACAGATAGCCCATGGTCTGTTAATGTGCCAAAGTGTTTTTGATGGTGATGTCATGCATATTAATGAGTAGGCGGGGCTTAATGTAGTTTTTTTAATGCTCATATTTTAACAACGGCATGTCTGTTTTGTTTCATATTTGCTATAATTATGTTGTTCACTGGTATGTACATCTTCATGACATAAAAACATTGAATTTCATTAATATGCGAAGTGGGCGGTGCTTAATATTTTTTTTCTGAAAAGAGCTTGTAAACACAGTATTTTAAGAACAGTAAACTGGATTAATGTATTATATTGTATACTGATAGCCCATGGTCTGTAGATGTGCCCTATTATTTTTGGTGGTGATATGCATATTAATGAGTAGGCAGGACTTACTATAAAAATCTTGAAATGCTCTTATTTTTGCAATCACATGTCTGTTTTGTTTAATATTTGTTATAATAATGATGTTAGCTAGTGTGTATGTTTTCATGGTATAAAAACACTGAATTTCATTAATGTGAATAGTGGGCAGGGCTTAATATGATTTTGTAAACAAAAAGCTCAAGTAAAAATGATACAGTATCTCAAAAACTATGAACTGGATTCACATTATGTGTAGTACACAGATAGCTCATGGTCTGCAGATGTGACCTAATGTTTGTGGTGATGATTTATGCATATTAATAAGTGGGCAGGGCTTGAAGTAAAAATTTGGAAAAAAGTGATCAATGAACAACTTTATGTCCATTTTGCATCATATTGGGCATGATAATTTTGTTGGTTATTGTGTACATGCTTATGTTATCAACAGATGTCATTAATATACATGATGGGCGTAGCTTAATGTGAAAGCGCTAAATGATGTAAACACCATAAATGGTATATCAATTAAAGCTATATGTGGTACACAGATGAGTCATGGTCTGTACATATGTTCTAATATTGTGTGGTAGTGATGTCATGAATGCTAATGAGTAGGCGAGGCTTACTGACAAATTCTTTAAGTAGGATAAATGAACAATTGTTTTTGCATCATACTTGCTTTGATGTTGTTGTTAATCATTGTGCAAATGCTAATGTTGTCAACATTTTTTATTGATCTGCATGGTGGGTGTGGCTTACAAATAAATATCATCTAACAAATATTTCAGGATATGCAATGACATGACAGTAAATATAAAAAATTGCAAATCAATCAGCTTATGAAGAAGCATAGTAACCACAAAACCTTTTGGTTCTGGTTCCTGATATTTTGTTAAAGTCTATATATTTGACACCAAACTATGTATTGTTTGATGACTTGTACAAGCTCAACTCAGATTATAAACATGTGATCCTCAAGACGGGTGGAAAGCACCATCTGCCCCATTTAGTCAAAGATTGACCATTATACAAACAGGTGCACCATGCAAAAAACACACAACTTGCACTGCTTCTCAGTGAAATTTCAAATAATCTTGTCAAGTGAAGTCTCTGTGCTCAAGACATGATCCAAATTTTGACAGTTTGGAAATTGTTGGATAATAAATTGCTCAATTTTATTGTATAAGGAATTAGATCATTCCTGCTTTGTAAATAAGATAATGAATTGGACTAATTGTCTATAAACGTAGTCTTATCAAAGGTCACCAGACCAAAGGTCAACTAGTAGCAACATTTTAAAGTAGATTGTGTTAACATTATAAGAGTATGAGAAAGAGGGATAGCCACCCCCACCCCCCACCCCTTCCCCTCTCTCCTTTCTGGGCCCTTGCCACTCCCTCTAGTATACAAAAAAATGAAATTTAGTATTAAAAAAATGAAATTTAAGCCATTGGATGACACATTTGGCATAACTGCAGTAAAAAGAGTTCCAAAAGCAATTAAAGTTAACAATATCTTGCTGATGAATTGTCGATTAGTTACCAGAATGTAATGAAATCAATTAGAATTAGCCAGAATGCAAAAATCATATAAGTAAAACATTCTTTCCCCCTAGAAAATTTGATATAAATTTCTATGAAAACAGATGAAATTCTGACAAACTCAGATCAAATTGGCTTCTTAGTTAATTGTGAGTTTAGGGTATCTTGTGCTAACTGGGCTATGAAAGGTAACTTCAAATCCAGCAGATGAACACTTTCAAATGTGAAGCAAATGCCCAACTTGTCATTTCATTTGAAATATTTAATCTTATCTGATGAAGAAATGTCAACAATTTGTATGACCCAAAGGTGTGTTCTGGTAGTTTTATCAAAAGATTGGACACTGAGATTATGATTTCTAAAGGGATGAGATTCAGATGTGGCTTTTATAAGATAGAGATGATAATTATTTACCCTCAGTAATAACTTGCACATCTCTCTGATTTTTCTTGCCCTCAAAAAAATTCTGCCAAAATGGAAGAAATTAAGAAATGGCAAAAATTATCAAACTTGTGATCAAGAATTAACATGTGACATTTGCAAAGAAGAAAAACATCCTTGCAAATTTTTGAATGTGTGTACCTTAAAGCCATGACACACTTTTTTTTTAGAAAATCCCAACTAGGAGATAATATGGAAGAAAAGATGACAAGAGTGGATTGAATGGAATACAAATTAAAACCTATTTTTGAAGTTGTCTGTTCTGCCTGTTGAGTGGTTCAACAACTACTCTTGAAAGTCATCCAAATTCTTAACTTTGTTTTTCACGAAAATGGCAACTACTCTTGAAAGTCATCCAAATTCTTAACTTTGTTTTTCACAAAAATGGGTAAGATTAACAGAGGGCTGTAAAGTTTAACATGACTTTCTTTAAATAAGCTTTTAATCTATTATTTGACTATCAGGGACCACGGAGCAAATTTAACTTGGAGGGGGCTAAAAAGTAAAGGACGAAAATAAAAAGCGCCATCACATTCATATTTGTACACTAACTCCCAATCATATTGATAGGCATGAGTATAGGAAGGGTCACCTTTTAGGGGGAGGAGAAAGCAAGAATTTAAACAAATTGAGAAAATTCCTCCATTTTCAGACACTTTTCCTAATTTTTTCAGTGAATTTCTGGTTCATTAAGGGAAATTTCTGGCTGAAAATTGTTGTTCATTAATAATAATAATAATAATAATAATGATAATAATAATGATAATAGTAATAATACATTTTTATATAGCGCATTATACCAAACAGTCTCAATGCGCTTTACGTAAACAAATATAACATGAGAAAACCTTAAGATACAAACAGTAAGAGAACAAAAAAACCATACTTAAAAAAATTAAGTGAAGATAAAGTTACAAGGTCCAATGAGGATAACTCATAAAAAGGTGTGTTTTCAATAAACTCTTAAAAATATCTAAAGTAGGGGCATTTCTGATGTTGATTGGGAGAATGTTCTAGACTTTGGGGGCTGCAGATTAAAAAGAACGTCCACCATAAGTCTTGGTGTTAATTTTTGGCCGCTTTAGGAGAATAGCATTGTTAGATCTGAGTGAGCGAAATGGTTATTGTAAGGTGAGTAAGTTGGAAATATAATTTGGAGCAAGACCATAGATGGCTTTGTATGTGAGGGTGAGAAGCTTGTAGTTTATTCTTTCACATATAGGAAGCCAAAGAAGTTGGTGGAGGATGGGTTTAATGTGAGATTTCTTACTTGTGAGAGTAACCAATCTGGCAGCAGTGTTCATTAAGGGAAAATTTGTTCATTATTGGGAAATTTTCTTCATTTTGGGGCCATTTCCCCTAATTATTGGGAAATTTTCTTCATTTTTAGACATTTTGGGACCCCCCTGTCTTCGCCTTTGCAGTCCCTGTGTACAGAAATATTTCAGTCAGGCCTGATTTCAGTGGTGTTGATATGGCACTTGGTTGTGTAGGCCAAGGAAGCAACAGTTATAAAACTAGAACATCAATGATGTACTGTAGTAGCTCAACATAATTTGGTGGGTTTACAAGCCTGTTTTTGTTGGTGGGTGGCTAATTCGAGTAGGCTGGGGTTGTTAGGAAAGAAATGCATGTTTGATGGGTTTTTGTTGTTGTTGCAAATGCAAGCAGGAGCTTTAATATTGTGATGCTAGAACATCAATGATTTAGTAGCTCAATATATGTTTTGGGTATAAGACTGCTTTTGTTGGTGGGGAGTTACATTGGGTAGGCTGGGGTTGCTAGGAAAGGAAAACATGTTTGATTAGAAGTGGCGCAACAAGAGGTTGCTGGACTCCGGAGGGTGTGTGAACCTTGCAGGCCCTGAGCAAAATCAATTTGAGTCTAGCTCTGAACAATGACACTGTAATATCTTGTTATGGGACCCAAAGTACCAGGGCTGGGTTTCTGAAGGAACTCGGGGCAAGGGGGGAGGGAGCAGAAAATCAATTTCAAGGGTGCTTTTTTTACAGTAATTGAGGGGCACTTTGCATTTAAAAAAGGGGGCACTCTTGTCAATTTTCGAAATTGTGGAGGAGGCATGCCCCCCTGCCCATGTTTCCTGTACATATGGTTTGAGCATAGGTAAGATTTAGGGGATGGGGGAAGTAGAGGGGCACTTCCCCACCTCGTTTTTTTGTCCAAAATGGGTATTTTTGTACGGTGATATGATGTATCTTAGCATAATTTTGTGATCCTCCCAACCCCATCCCACCTCCAACCCCCCACACACACTTTTAACCTTTCCCCACTTTCGGTTGACAAATTCCGCCTATGGGTTTGAGATCAGGAAGCCAGGACCAATGTTGACAATTACCCATCAGGCGAAGGGTAAAAGGCTTCTTTGGAAAATTGCTGCTTAGAAAATAATTTGGGGCATCCCCCTCCCATGGCAGCCCTTGGTGCCGGTGCCCCTGGTAACATGCTTTATTTTCCCCCCATATTTGCGGCCGTGGTTCCAACATTGCTGCAGAGGCCAAAATCTCGACAGGCCCCTAGGACTCTAGTTGTCCCAATGCATATTGGAACTTTAATATAGTTTGAATATGTGAAACTGTTTTTCAAGTAAGCCTAAAGCAATATTATGCACATTTTATTAACAATGTTTGCTTTTGAGTGAAATTGAAATCATTTACAGACATATACTAACAGCAAAATACTGTTGTATAAAATCAAGATAGATTTTACATCCTTGCAACAAGACATTATCTAACTATGGTCATATTTTCCCTCATATTGCTAATATATTAGCCATTCTGAGCCAATGATTAATTATTGCAATTAATGAATCACAATTAATTAATAATAGCATCTCCACAAATACCATTCAAAGTGGCAATCATTATAACAAAATAAACCTGGAAAGTAAGCTTGCACGGTTTTGCCTAGACGTATACCGGTTTTTCACCCGCAATATAAACAAGCTTTGAACATAAAGTGCATTACACTACAGTAACTATAAATGCAGTGTACTGCACTGTTATATGATAGCTGCTAACAATGTTTGTATCACAGTATTTTCTGTAATTAATGTTGAAAATGATAACGGAGGCATTGATCAATAAAATGTATTAATAAACTTTAATGTTGTTTGCGTGTAAAGTGATTTTTTATACCCCATTTGCCCCTCAAATAATGCTGATTTTACTCCTTTGTCAGTCTAGGTCCTAAGACAGTCATGTCAAAAAAGTTGTGAAAAAGGTCTTGTCGACAGGCCATTTATTTGCTCATAAATTATAGTTTCATAATTCATAGGTATGATTTCAATTTTCTTTCATATAAAAAGAAAAAAAAAATTGTTGGATAGTTGTAAACCAGATAAATTAAGCCACTAAATGCATCATCTTATGGTGTGATGCTAGCCATCATTTACTTGATCAGTGATCATGCAGTACAATCGTATTTTCCTCATCAAAATGAAAAATAAATAAATGAAAGTGTAATTAGCCTCCCTGCAATCTCTGTACAGATCAGGATTGGAAAATAAACTGAAATACAACGGTATTCTGTACTTAAACCAAACCAGACCTTGTTTCAGCAAGGAGCTGTGAAAACATTTTTTTTTTACAACACATGCCATGCACCCAAGCAAAAGCAATCTCGGCACTCTGCAGAAAGTTTTTAACAATGATAAACAATATTTTTGGTCATTCAGAATAGTATAAAACAGCAAAAAACATCTGTATTTCAACATTCTGTTTGTACTTTCTACTTGTGAAATGATATCCAAAGCGGAATGCAGAGATAATGTTATTTATCTAAGCATACCAAGAGGCTATCACCTATCTGCAAAAAAACATATATAAACTTGCTCCACTTAACTTCGAACCAATGAAATCATTTGAGCTTGTACTCCCAAGCGAATAAAACATGGTATGGGTCAATTACATACAACACATGATTGGAACGGAAGATTCCATTGCTCGTAGGCTACTACTATGAGTAAACATAATTACAGGAGAACGGAAGAAAGTTTTCAAAGCAAAATGCATAAAATCTTTTGTTCCTTTTTAAATCTGAACCATTTTGACCAGGACTATTGTTCAAAGGTTTATTATACACAAAAAATGAGAGGAGGGGAAGGAATACAAACTTTTTAAGGTAATGAATACAATTTTTTTGAGGGAATGAATGGTCTTTTTCACTTGCGACCTCATTGTGAAATGTGAATTATACCAGCTTGGTTTGATTCACAAACCAAGCTGGTGATAGCACGGGGATAATTTATCTTTGTGCATTGTTATTCCATAACGATCACGCAATTAATTCATCCTCTAAACAATGCTACAGCTATTTATAGCAACAGTTTTTCCCAGCATAAGCTGTTAAATTCAAAGGAAAACAAACTTTTGAAAATGATATGACAACCCTTGAAAATCTATTCATTAATCATGTCACTATGACAACGCGTGAATCTTGGGTCATTCATGCATAGTTGCATTTGTATCCAGGGGCCCATATACACATTGAAAATAACTTGTAGTACTAGCCCTATATACATGCATAGGGTCAGTCAGTACAGTAGGGTGTGGTTGGGTGTGAATTCGTAAATGGTCTCATAATACTTCGCTTGCGATTTGTGATATATTTGTCGAGATTTATAATAGATTCCCAAGTATTTTAAAAGACAAAAGGACTCTGGGGAGAATCGACATGACTTTAAATAAATGAATTATAAAGGAATGAATTTGTTGTGGTCATGGAAATAACTTAGCCCGGAAAGAAGATGCAAATACATAGCATCATTGAACCTGTTAATTGCAGGTACATTATGACTATTTATTTCCAAACATTCTCAATGGTATATATTGATTGAATCTGCATAAAAATCACATATTTTCACAACTATATTAAAACTACAAAAAACATGCTGACACAAAGCATGAACTTTCTTCTTATTGAAATAAAACAGATTTTTACCATTTTTTGGTAATTTTGTTTGTTTGTAGTGATTTGGTTAATTTCAGTACTTGCAGTTTTTCATGAAATATGAATCAGACTGAAACTGCAATTTTTCAAAACCGGTTTTAGTTACAAAACCGATACAGGTTTTAGTTACAAAACCGGTACACCGTGCAAGCTCACTAGAAAGATTTTTCAATTTCTTTTGAAGTCTTCTTTCATATAAGATGGACTTACTTGACCCCTAAACTAATCCTTTAAAATCACCCATCATGACCTGGTGATTTTTTGCATCAGTTATTACAGTCTTTCATCATCTGCATGTGAACAATAAACTTCTTGTGAACAGGGAGTTGTGCTCATGTGTGATGTGAAAGGACTCATTTGGATTTTGAAAGGATACCTATTGAAAGGATGCCTATTGAGGATAGCCTATTTTGGAAATTTTAGCCATTCTTGAGCTTTTAATAGATTTTAAACCCAAGTTATAGCTTAAACAAGATATTAACTACAAGTGTTATACCCCAATTAAACTATGCTGTGGGACAGATCCCAAATGGGCTATTAGCTCAATTAACATATGTGTCAGACTGTTTTCAAGGCTCGAACCATTAAAAGCAGTTTTCTTTTTATCAGAGACATTCAGTGGTATTTTCTGAGTCAATGTTATTATATACGCTAATTTCATTCGGATTGCGTCGAGCGAAGTCCTAACGAAAATCGGGATTTTGGGCTAGTCTTGCATAAGCTCAAAATTCTTTAAAGGGATGTTGAGCTCAAACTTAATCCTTCCTATAGGGTACTACAAAAGTCAAGGTCATTGTTTGTAGATGATAAAGCCTTTTGGAGCACATTTCTCACATGTTGTAACTTCATACCAGGTATGATCTTGCTATAGAGGATTGATATTTTCTGTCAGCAGTTGTGGGATTCATTATTCAGCAGTCTCTAAAGGCCTTGAGGCAACAGGAGATAAATTGTTTTAAAGGAATATTCTAAGTTTTTTTTTGTAACCTTTTGCAGGAAAGAGACAAATTTTAAAAACAATTTAGTACAAAAATCATATTGAGGTGTTATTCCTACCAGAAAATATTCCAAATTTAAGGTTTACAAAAAATGCCAATAAACAAATAGGAAAAGGCTTAGTATGACATCACAGCAACACATTCTCCCACAAAGTTGATGTATTTCATTGAAATCTATCATCTTTTTTTTATAAGTAAACCCTGCTAGAAAAATAAATTGGATGAAAGTTAGGTATTTATATACATTGCCAAATATAACTTTTGGAGAAAAAAATATATTCATACAGAAACAACCAATTAATATTCAAAGAAATACATAAACATTTGCAATGGATTTGTTTCTATGACATCAAACACGAATTTATCATACTGTACAACAACTTTAAAATGCAATTGGGAAATGTTTAAAAATCCATATCTCCTGAATGGAATATGATATCAACCTGATTTTTGTACCAAATTGGCTCTTAAAGTATGCTCTTTTAAATAACATTTTACAAAAAACCATGGGAGTATTCCTTTAACTATCCTGTAAAATCTTGAAAACACACCAACTCTAAATTCCCCAATCAAAGACCGTGGCAGAGAAATTTAATATGAAGAAACTAAATAATTATTTTTTGAAGATTTTATATTTTTGAAATTTAATTTAATTTGAAGAAAAAAAGCTTGAGAGAAAATCTTCATAGATCAGTAATAAATACAAGCATCAACATCAAAACTTGTAACAACAGTTTAAGAAATGTGCTTCGCTCTGCACACATTCTTAACGATAGAAAATTGTGTTCTGGGATGTATTTTGACTTCATCAATAAATTTCACAAATTAATAACTCTCCATTCATAAAAAGGAACCCATGTCATGCTAAGAAAAGAAACAATGCAGGCAGTACGTGAAATTGAAGAAACATCCGTGGTGCGCTATTATGTGGTTTGAAGTAATATTGATTTGTAGAGTAAAACATCGCTTTTCTCCCACTGTTAATGCAATATTTCATCATCTTTTAAAATTACACGGTAATCCTTTATTAAGTTTGTATGCAAATTTACCACATTAGTGAAATGCCTGAACTGACTTGGTTCAAATTGGAAGTGAAGTTTATCGCTGGAGGGGGAATTCCACCAAGATGAATCAGAGAGAATTGCAAGTGTATCGCCCTCTCAAGCACAACTCAGTTTGTTTTTATTGGCCATTTGAAATTCAAATCACTGAGAGTGGAGCGGGAGGAAGGAAAAGGAAGAATAATGGGAGAGGAAAGTGTAATTTATCACAAATCATGTTATTGCCCATGTTGTGTTGGTTTGATACTCGGTCAGTGACATCATTTGTGGAGGTATCCCTGGATGAATGATGGAAAGATGTTAGTCATGATGATTGTGTAATGCTTGGGATAGCGTCGGAACATGAGTGTGATTGATAGAGGGGTGCTTGTGTCGGTCAGGGTGGTAAATGAGGAAAACACATGTTTTGTGTAGATGAAGTACAAATACTTATGAAGTTCACTACCTGTTCCCAATTAGAATGTGATATGAATTTGAAAACTGAGAATACAACTTATTTTGCATTATAAGAGTATTAGATATTTGGATTATAAAAAGAGTTATAGTATTTAACAGAGAAGGGTCTAAAATTTGAAGCAAGTTTTCACAAAATCTTGCTGGTCATTCTTCTGCTCTTTATTTTTTTTTGATTTCAGCTTAAATTTTGATTGGAATATCAGAGAGTAAACACTGTTTTCCTTTTTAAGTTTCTTTGAGGCCCTTTTTCAGCTTGCTTGAGATACCTAGGCCTACTATTAGAGAATGTCTGAGCTGCTGACCACTAATTCTCTCATTCAGTTAGATAGGATATTCCATGCTCAAAAAAGTGAGAACAAGAATATAAATTATGCACTTACTTTTCTGCACATTTCATGTATATACAGGCCTATCAAATGAAAGCAGTGAAGAATTCTTATGGATTTAGAGAAGAAAAAAAACTGTATGATTTTTAATTATGGCTAATCAAATTTGGAGTATTTTTATACTTGTGTGTGATTAGAGAATTGCTTAAAATCTTGACATTTCTATCTGTATTTCTGTCCTTATTTTAGTCTATGAGACTGTCCACATAGATTTTAATTGCTGAATAGGATCCAAATACTTTTTGTTAAAAAGAACTACCCTCCTTCAGAAAATTGTAGTTCATGTGATAAATAAAAAAATAGAATTAAATTGTAGTTCATGTGATAAAAAGATAGATTTAAATTGTAGTTCATGTGATAAAAAAACAAGCAATAGATTTAAATTGCAGTTCATGTGATCAATAGATTTAAATTGTAGTTCATGTAATAAAAAAACAAGCAATAGATTTAAATTGTGGTTCATGTGATAAAAACAACAAACAATAGATTAACATCAGGAAAATAAGAGGTTCATAAATTCAAATTTGCATATTAGCACCTAAAAATCAAAAAGCTAATTAATGGTCAAGTTTTACCTATTTTTTATTTTTTGCTATTTCCATTATTACAGGTTTTCTGTAATATATTATATAATGTTAATATGCATTGTTGATGGACAATGCACTTGCCTCTCAATAAGAAAAACTCAGTTTGCAGTTTATTTTAGGGCAACACTCCTGCTTTATTTCCCTGCTTCATATATATTTCAAAATAAACAAATTAACAAATGAAACACATGCTGTTTCTGCCTTGGTGCTACTAAAAGCAAACATTGGTACAATATGGTAATAATCATATTTCATTTCATAATACATAAATGCACTTTATGCCCCCAAAATATATTGATTGGATAAATAATTAAGATTTGCAGATTTTGTATCTGTGAAAGCTGCAGATGACTTGAGGAATAGCATTATCAGATGTAACTGTTATAATTGCTCATTTTTACATGACAACTTACAATTATGGTGATGATACATGTAAATTAAACTCCCTGATGTAATTTAAAAAATATATGAAAAATCTGTCACAGAATAAGTTCATTATATTTAGCTTTGTAAGAAAAATGTTTCTTCATCAAAACATTGTTTGCTCACAAAAGGTCAAAACAAGAAATACATAAGCATTAATTGAATGTTAGGTTTGTAACTTTTTTATGCATGATTTTTGGAGTATAGGTCAAATACTGCAAGATGAAGTAAACACTTGATATCACTTTAGCTGGGAGTTGTCACATAAAAAAGCAAGGAAAACATCCAAATTATAATCTATGTGGGTAAAACAATTCTTGCTAGAGCTAAAAGGGCATTTGATAACTGGGGAAACTTTCCCTATTCCACTCCTGCCTCCAAATAAATATTGGGCTTGACAAATCTTCCATCAAACATTATATCTGTGTTCTTCTATTAAAATGATTTGATCCCATTCCCTAATTTCTGTCTAATTTATTTACATAATATACATTAACCAGGGAAATGGCAGTTCCCGCTACATAAGTAACTCACAGAATCTCTGTTGGAAAGTATATGATTATAGAATAGACTGTAACATATATAGGTGGCAACGCCCTGGTTGTAGAATCTAGAGCAAAATTATGAATGAGTTTAAAATATACAAACATTATTCCAATGCCTGGTGGTACTCGCTGCTTGTAAGTTAGGTGCCCGTGGCAATTTATCAAGAGCACCAGATGTCCTTACCTTTGCATTGTAAGTCAGAATCCTACCAATATATTGGTGTTGGATTACTATACACTCCATAGGCCTGAGGTCATCGACCGTCTTTGCCGACATCCCAGGACAACTTCCTGGAGTATGATAGATTTAGAATGATTGTAATGTCTGCAAATGAAGGGAGAGGATGCATATCCCCATGTACAAGTTTGGTTTTATTTGTGAGGAAATGTGAGGTTAATAATGGTATAGTGGATGTGTAGAGACGACATTAGCTAAAATGCTTTAATATCTGTTAGAAATGTTAAAACTAGCAGAAACTTTCATCAAAATCTGTTAAACATGGACCATTTTACAGCATTTTGAGGTCTCAGGCATCAATCTGCAAATTTGTGATGTATTACAGGGCAACTATTGTAGTTTCTTTTGTAAATCTCGTGTTTTTTGAACCTCTATCATAATTCTATCCTAATTTTCTTATTCAGACAAACAGTCAAATCAAATTCTAGCAAGAACAGACTTTTTATTTCCAAGAAATGCAACGCTTTCTTCCCCATTTTGTTTCTTTTGAAGTCCTCTTTTATAAGATATGAACTTGCCTGACCCCTGAAGTAATCCTTTAATTTAATGATTTCTCTTTAAAAGGATTGGTGCAGGGGTCACTCAAGTTGATCTAATATGAAAGAGGAAAACAGAAACAAAATGGTGTAGAAAGCGTCCAAATCGCTTATTCCGTTAAAGAGATATTTAAGCTTAAATCTCTTATCTCATCTCTGTAGAAATGACTGGTGTAGTGAGTCTACTATGGAAGGTTGGAAGGATCCTCACATTTTTAACAATTGCTAATGTGTTTTAAAGAAACTTTATTCAATTTTTTCACTATTTAAATTATTTTTCCTCAAACTTTCTTCTGGTGGTGTATGATAAATACCTTTTCAAGATTCAGGTTTACTACTTTCCTGACATATCCCATGTTTTTTAAGCCACAAAATTGTAGGACAAAATATGATAGAATACATAAAGAGTTTGAGGAATCTGAGGCTATGACATCACAGCTAGTCTTATTTCAGTCGTTCTATACAAATGATTCCAAACTTTAAACTTAGATATCTTCTTAAGGGATTAAGATTTTTGAAGGCTTTCTTGACTATTTTATTTCTATTGAAGTCCTCTTTCATATAAGAAAGACTTGCTTGACCACTGAACTAATCCTTTAACACTCTTTCAACTAGTAGGCTACTTTCAACCAATATTAAACTGTCCATATACCTTTATTTTTTCTTTTAATTTCATCCTTTTGTGATTCTGCTGTTCTAGATTAGCTGGGATCATAGAAGATACTATTGCAAAATTGAGGCAGAATCATTGGGAATTTTCAGTTCATTCTGTACGTCATAAGTGAGATGTGTGAAGTAAATATAATGAAATGTTGCCATTTTATGGACTGTAGGTAAACCCTCCTCCTTTGCTCCTCATCTACTGCCAAAGACCTTACAGATATTTCCTTGGCTAGAGCACAGCCCATAGTTTGTACCTCATGCTCTGTAATTTACAATATTTCTCTTCTTTTGCACCATCAATGAACTTTTTCCTTTGAATTTATTTTTGGCTGCATCCATTTTTGTACTCAAATCAAAATCTAATGAAACTGTTTTTGGTTCCGATGCTAATAGCATAAGGAACCTATGTAGTCATGCTGATGTGTGTATGTATGTATGTATATATGTATGTATGTGCGTATGTATGTATGTATGTTGTAAGCATGATATCCCAAGAACCATATGCCGGATTCATGGCATTTGTGGTACACAGATATGCATGTATGTGTGTGTGTGTGTATGTATGTATGTATGTATGTATGTGTGTGTGTATATGTATGTGTGTCTGTGACAGCAAGCTCGTAAGCATGATATCTCAAGAACCATACACCGGATTCATGTCATAAGTGGTACACAAATAGCCCATGGTTCGTAGATGTGGCCTATAGCTTTTGGTGGTGATGTGAATACATATTAATGAGTGAATTGAATTTGATTAATTTGTATAGAAGGCGGGGCTTAATATGGTTTTGCTGAAAAGAGCTTGTAAACATGATATCTCAAGAATGATTCATGTCATGTGAAATATTTCAAATAAAATCAATCAGCATGAAAGAAAGCATTAGAACCACATAATATTTTAGTTGTGGTTAAAAAAACACATTGAAGACAAATCATTTTTGAATTGTATATTTGTATGTACATGGAAGTGGAACTGAAGTTTCTGTAAATACTGAAAGAAAGTCATGATGATTTCTAGAATTGAAAAGTAGCAGAACATTTTAGACTGAGGAGTTGAAGAAATCTACAAGAAGTTTAATCGTGATTAAAGGATCAGTTCAGGGGTCAAGTTAGTTTATCTCATATGAAAGAGGACTTTAAAAGAAGAAAAAATGGTGTAGAAAGCATTCACATAGCTTATTCTGTTAAGGAGATATTAATGTTTAAAACTTGTCTTATCTGTGTAGAAATGACTGGTGTAGTAAGTCTACTATGGAAAGTTGTCATCGTCATCCTTACATTCTTAACAATTGTTAATGTATTTTAAAGAAAGTTTATTTAGATTTTTTACATTTTAAATTATTTTTCCTCCTTCAACAACAGCAACTCCTGCTTTCTTCGCCCCAGCCTCCGTCTCAAAGCTTCCATTATCCCCAGCAAAGACAGTTCCTTGGAATCACTCTCGATTCTAAGCTCTTCTATCTCTCCCACATCAACACCCGCAAAACCAACAATCACAAAATCTTCAATCTCCTCAGGGTCCTCTCTAGGACTGACTGGGGAGCCAATCATCTCACCCTGCTCACCTTATATCGCTCCTTCCTCAGATCCAGGCTGGACTTCGGCAGCTTAATCTACGCCTCCGCCCGTAAACTTTACTTGAGGCACCTCGAGGTTACTGAAAACTCTGCCCTTAGGCTCTGCCTTTGTGCCACCCATACCACCCCATCACCAGTCTCCTCGTAAAGGCCAATGAACTCCCCTTTAACCTCACTTGCACCACAACCGGCCTCTCCTTTGCTCTTTGTATCCTCTCCGATCCGCGGAACCCTTAATTCCATTCCATTTGCTCTCCCTCCATCAATCTCTTTAACCTCAACAAACTCATCCCCCACCTTTCGGGATCTGGATGCACTGTCACTTCACCAAACCCAACATCAACATTTTCTTGATTGCCACACACAGTATCCCTCCCACGCCCACCTGGGTTATCAATCCCCCCAAGGGTTCCCTTGGTCTTTTCTCCCACATGAAAGCTCTCTGCAACCCAGCCTTCTTTCGCTCCAAATACTACCAAATCTGTAGACATTTCCACAACTTCTCTTTCACCTCTTCCTCTTCACCGATGGCTCCACACAGGAAGGTGGCTCCTCTACAGCTGCTGCTGTCCTCAATCATCTCCTCAAGGTTGCCTGATGGAGCTTCAATCTACTCTGCTGAAGCAAAGGCCATCCTCCTGACTTTAAACTTTGTTGAACTCTCCTTCCGCCCCCGCTTTGTCATCTTCTCCGACTCTAAATCCATCCTCACTGGCATCCTTAACATGCTCTGGTCCAATCCACTCATCCTACAAATCCTTAATAAACTTCACTCTCTTTCCTCCTTAGGGAAATTAAAAAAATCTTTTTCTGGATCCCCATCCACGTCGGAATTCCCAGCAATGAGAGAGCTGACAGAGCCGCCAACAATGCTCTGTTGGATCACATCTCTCCTTCTTCTATCCCACACTCAGACCTTCGTTTCTCCACTTCCAGCTACCTCCGAGTCAGTAAGACCTGGCAAGACTCCTGGAATCGCTAGACCAGTAACAAACTTCAACCATCAAACCCAAAATCGGGACCAACATCCCCTTGCACAGTCGCAAGCACAGGGAGGACGTTGTTATCACCCGCATCCACCTCGGCCACACCTCTCTCACCCTCTCTAACCTACTTTCCGGCTCCCCTGCTCCTATCTGACCTACATGCAACACAGATCTCTCAATCAAGCATATCCTCTTATCCTGTCCCATATACCTGAATGCCAGATCACACCTCTCCCCCTCCATCTCCGTTCATTTCCGATCTTTTCAAGAACAATACTATCTTCAACTTCATCACCTTTCTCCGCAACAGCAATCTATTCCATCTGATCTAAACCCCCCTTTCCTTCCCTTCTCTGCCTTACCTTTCTCATCTTCCTTTTATTACCTTAACTTCTTCCCTTTTTTACCTTCTCTCCTCCCTTTCCTCATCCCTCCTCCCTTTCCTCTCTGTCCTAACTCAAGCACATTAGTTTTTAACACCCTCTTGGCACAGTTGACTCTGACTGTCGCGGTGCTGTTGAACATCAACAAACCAAACCAACCATTTTTCCTCAGACTTCCTTCAGATGGTATAACATAAATACTCTTCCTAGATTCAGTTTTACTACTTTTTTGACATATCTTATTGTTTTAAAGCCACAAAATCGCAGGATAAAATATGATAGAATACATAAAGACGTTGAGGAATCTGAGGCTATGACATCACAACTAGTCTGATTTCAGTCGTTTTTATACAAATGATACCAAACTTTAAACTAAGATATCTGCTCCTTAACGGAATAAGATTTTGGAATACTTTCTTCACCATTTTGTTTCTTTGGAAGCTCTTTTATATAAGATAGACTTGCTTGACCCCTGAACTAAACCTTTAAGTGCATTCTTTAGATCGTTGACTAAGATATCTGCTCCTTAACGGAATAAGATTTTGGAATACTTTCTTCACCATTTTGTTTCTTTGGAAGCTCTTTTATATAAGATAGACTTGCTTGACCCCTGAACTAAACCTTTAAGTGCATTCTTTAGATCGTTGCTCTAGATCGTTGCTCTCTTGTAGTGCAATGATGGAAATAATTTCCTTGAGGCTAGTAATAGATCATATACCCCAGAGACCTTACACATCATCTGAAAGCTTGGATGACATGTTCAATATCTTTGTGAAATAAACGAAAATAAAATGAGGGTGAGGGAAATCGGCTTACCGAAGCGGACATCTTTAGAAGGATCCTCTATGAAACTATTAAAGAACATTTACAGCAATAAGAATTAGCACCTGAGAGAATTAGTTTAGACATTTGATGTATACCCACATGGGGCAATGACCCCCAGCTGATCAGCCTTGTTCTCTCCCACCAACTGTTTATCACCATTGTTTGTAACATGGTTTCTCCCCCTATATATATGGAAACTAATGCCTTATTTGTTCTAATTAGTTCTCCTTTAGTATAAAGAATTTGAAAGAACATTAACTAAACTATAACAGTAAGCAAAAGTAAATAATTCGAAATTAAGTTTTGTGAAAGACGGAGAGTAGTAATCATGAATTAGTTCCGAATCTAGAAGTTCTTTAGTGACTGCAAAATGCCAAGGGTGTATTTTTAGGGGGTATCCCCCTAAAATCAAATGCTTATCTAGCATGCAACGGTATAGTAATTTTCTGGTTAATATGAATATTCAAGTGACCTTTGCCCTCATGTCATCTGTGGGCTATGGAGGCATGCAGTTTATCGATCTGTTGTGGATAATATATCTGTGAAATTCACAAAAAAGAGCGCCCTCACTTTTTCTAGTGCTCCTTTAACTTGAACAATTTCCACAAATCGTAATGATCAATAATTCATAATGAAACATTTTCCTGTACGCCTTTAATCAACTGTTCCATCATTCACTTGAATGGAATGGTAACAGCGTTGTTTGATCACTCACACACTGTATTTACACAGGCAAAGGCAAGATAATCAACCTTGTGTTTTATCAGCTGATTTGCAGTATCGTAAATGGAGATGAAATGTAGACTGTAAGATTTGAGCCTAATTGGCTCTCATCAACACCAAAAATGATTCTGTGTCAGCTCACTGATCAAAGGTAACAGACTGATCCAGAAGACTTAGATATGAAGGTTGTAATCTCTTTGGGGGGATATCATTACATTGATTTGTAAGGTAGGATGCTGATGATAAGATCATTGGTTTTTACAGTATGTTTGTTTTAGTTTTTGTGAATGAGTTAAGTTTCAATTTAGAATAATTTGGACAAACAGGAATTATTTACCATGTTCAAAACAAAATTTTAAGTACTAATTGCATACGTTTTAATTAGCTAGATTGAAAATGTGATGCATGTCATTATTAACATATCCGGGCGAGAGACAGAATGGGGATTTGGAAACATTTTTTGAAATAATTGTTTGCCTTCCGTTGAATTATCCATACATGGTGTAGCAGAGTCCCTAAAATGTTGCCAGTTCAAGGGGCACAGTGGGGGCAACATCAGTTCTTGTTGCAAAGGTATTACCAGATCTGAGACCACATTCAGATTTTTGGGGGTACGACACATGTACCCAGAATTCCCATTGGTAACCCCACAGGAGCATAACTGTACTTCCTTCTTCAAAGTAAAGTAGCAATTCCAAACCCCTCAAATTTTCCCTCTAGGAGACTTAGTAGGAATTGTCTTAATAATTTAAAGGATTAGTTCAGGGGTCAAGCAAGTCCATGTTATATGACAGAGGATTTAAAAAGAAACAAAATAATGAAGAAAGCATTCAAACATCTTATTCTGTTAAGGAGATATCTAAGTTTAAAGTTTGGTATCATTCGTGTACATATGACTGAAATCAGACTAGTTGTGATGTCATAGCCCAGATTTCTCAGTCTTTATGTATTCTATTATATATTGTCTTCTGATTTTGTGGCTTAAAAACCATGGGATATGTTTTTTTTTAAAGTATTAAAACTGAATCTAGGAAGGGTATTTATAATTTACCACCTAAAGAAAGTTTGAGAAAAATAATTTAAATAGTAAACAAATTGAATAGACTTTCTTTCAAATACATTAACAATTGTTATGAATGTGAGGATGAAGACACCAACTTTCCATAGTAGGCTTACTGCACCAGTTGTTTCTACACGGATGAGACAGAGCTTTAAAATTGAAAACTCCTTAATGGAATAAGATTTTTTAACGCTTTCTTCAATATTTTGTTTCTTTTGAAGTACTCTTTCATATAAGATGGACATGCTTGACCACTGAACTAATCCTTTAAGTTGTTTTGAAGAATTTACACAAAAGTCTGGAATTGGAGCTTTGACATCAAAATTGTCTGTTTGTGGTATCAATTGGGAAATAACCATTAGGAGGGAAGGGGAAACATTTCCTGTATGATTTCATGAATGTAAATTATTTAGATATGTTTGATCTCTTAAATAACACCCTCTGGTTAAACAGTTAAGAGTATCGCTGTAAGTTTTAGGAAAATTATGAATAATGAAAAAATATCTTCACCTGCCATTTTAATGTCCAAACCCAAAAAACAAATGAAAAATTTTAACTTAGAGGACTGAGGTTATATTTTTGTCTCGATCCGCTTGTTTGTGAGTTTTTCATCATTCATCTGTCAGGAATAAAATTTGGTGTTGTATGGCTTTGTCAGTGCTTAAGGAAGAAGTAATGCAAATGTGGGGTACACAATGGAGCTGGGGAATTAGGACAGAATTAGATCCACAGGAAAGTTATGGTTTGTGGAGCATTAAAAAGATGTGAACTCTAAGAATCCTTTGGCATGGTGGAATCGCTCGGGGTAGCAGAAGTGTGCTAAAATTTTAGTTTTTATCTGCTTTAATGTCATTGTTTCACTTTTTATTTCAGTAATATTATAGCTGCTTCACTTGTCCTCAAACATCTTTTTCTTTCTGAAAGGATGCTTAAATGTTTCAGGTTTACAGTGTCTCTGTCTGTTAATGAGGTACTCACTATAATTGATGCCTTCATTAAACCATGGAGGTACCACTTTAGACCTCCATGATTGAACTCAAGTAATTAATCTATTTACAAAGACGCAAATACTTCTTTAATATTTAACTCCCAACTATATGAAACAATATCCATCCTATCACAAGTGCTAAATTGTCCTGGCCCAGAATATGCTGCCACGCTTCTGGAGGAGTGTTTACACAGCCAATTCCTCTCAAGCAACGGCATGGCTTTATTGCCGATCACTTGGTAGTAAATGGCTTATGACTGATCACCTTGCATCTTGGCTATCTTAACCAAATTAATAAGCAGACAGTAATAATGGATAATGTTCATTTCTTCACAGATGTAAAAACACAAGGAAATTTAGTCAAGTTTTTGTAGCTATCATATGTCCTCCCGTAGTAATTGAATCTTCAAGTTTGCTCAAACAGAAAAAAAAAATAGCTTGTAAATCAAATGATCGTTGATGAAAAGGTATTTGTTTAACTGTATCCTTTGGATTCATATAATTTCATAACATTGCTTTATATGATTATTTTGGAATTGATACAGCGATAAGATACAATTATTAGTCTAAAATGACAAATTTGTAGTATGTGGTATAAAATGGATTTTAAATTTCAGTGAAAATTTTGCCACCAACTTTCTGATACAATTTATTAAAACAGGATGTATTCTATCAACTTAAGTTAAGTTTAATAATCATATATAGTGCACTACCATAAAGAATTTCAGTTGCGCTTTACATTAAAAAAAAAACCACCTTAAAGTAAACAGGTAAATAGGTCACACATAATACAGAACATTAACGAATTACAACATGATGTGCGAATAATCATGACAACTACTGTACCTTACAGCAAAAGGAGATGATTAAGTGATGATAGCTTTAAGAAAGAGGTTTGTTTTAAATGACTTTTAAAGGATGCAATCAAACTGGGAGCTCTGCCAATTTGGATGGGAAAACTATTCCATAAATTATCAATATTTGAAGAATAGTCTAGTCTGCAGAGATATTCCATCAAATTTGTTGTAGGGTATATGCAGTAGTCCACAAGGTTTCATCATAAACCAATCACCTCTCTACTACCTCCATAATAAGTTTGTAAATGGGCCAAGTTCCAGTTTAAAACCTTTTTTCCCATCATACAGATGTCCAGGTTCTTAAGACAACACCATACAGATACTTATGAAAGCCAGATACAAAAATATTTCCATTTGATACAATTTGATGGCAAATTTGAGCAGTAACAAAGGGGTACTATTTGATCACCTGTTTCAGAATAATATATCTTATCAAATAAATCTCATTATTTGCCTGAATTGAGAGGAAAACAAGAATTTGGGAACAAGTCCTCTTGTGTGTTCATTCTGTATTGTTTAAGGGGGAAGTGATGGGTGATATCGTGACTTGGTTTTTTCACACAGTATAAAAATATAATTTGACTTCCTACTTCAAACCAGATAGACTAAATAAACATAAAGGGACTTTTTCAGTCGTGTCGAAGTTACAAATTACATCAAAAAATGGAAGGAAATTTTTTTATGTAAGGTTAGGTATTTTCTTTGTTAGCCATACTGATTAAATGTTGATTTCTAGCTATGGTGAAACAAAGATGTTGTTACAAATTACATCAAAAAATGGAAGGGAAAAAACTTCCTTTTATGCCAAGAATCAATTTGAGGTGTGTCTATCTTTTGTAATTGAAAACAATGTTAGGTGAAATTTTCAGTTTGTAAAAAAAAAAAATTATTTTTTTGCAGTTTTATTGGTCGAGTCATGGGAATCTTGAAATAACACAGGTCTAATTTTTTGATACTCTACATGTTGTTAAAATATTTTGTGAGTATATTTAAGAAATAATTATGATTGATGTGATCATTTGTATCCAATGTTTTCAGTACCATCATGTGCACGAAAAGTGTGTTATCAAATATTCAGAGACAAGAAAAATGTGCCTTCACTTTTTCAACTGCCAGTTTCTTTTAACTTAAAACAAATTCAGGTCATGAAGTTACTTATTTCATTGAAATAAGGTCCATTGCTTTAGTCTTTCTGCACAATCTTATCACAAAAATTGCAGTTGCATTTGCAGAATTACTGTATAATGTCAGAAGTTGTAAAGTTTCCTTGATTCAGGAGCTCTCTAACAGGTAACTGTACTCTGCATATGTGTATAGATATAAGATATGAAAATGGCTGCCCCTCTCTTCCCATTGCAAGGCCCACAACTGAAAATATTGTTGAAAAAGAATATATTGCATGTGTTTCATACATGATAAGCTTAGAGAAGACAATTCAAGAGTGAATTTATTCATTATGACTTTAAGTGCAAGATTTTTTGTTGTTAAATTTTCATTTATACTAAAAAAATGATTAGTGGTTTTGTTATTGCTTAATTGTGTATAAACCCAGTATAATGAATTTTTCAAATCCATTAAAATTTTAAATGGGTGCATACCTATGTCTTTTTTAAAGCTAGACATTAATTTAAGACGATTTGTATGTAAAAGAATTCGAAAAGCATTAAAAAAAATCACATTTCCATGAATATGTCAAACATTGATTTTGAATGTAATTTTTCACTTGAATGTTTCTTTATTTTCTTTCAGATCAATTGCAAGCACCACTGGTAGGCTTCTTTTCACGGGCCAGTAACCTCAGACATAGGTAGACCAATGAACTTGAGTCTAGCGGATCACGGCCATCTCAAGAGGATAGTTACTTTATGACTCAGAGAAACGATTGCATGTAACCAGAAACTTGAAATCCTTCCTTGTAGCTTTCAACAGCTGATCGTTCATCTTATGCTCCTTAGGCAGATTACGAGGCGAGATCAACTGTTTTTAAGAGCACAGCGCCTTCACCGCTCTCTCCTCTTAATTGATCACTGCATAACACCTCTCACAGGCTCATTTAAGAGGCATAAACACCAATTCGCCTATAGATTTTCTGTCCTAGAATTTTTCTTTTGAGTGATTTCAAGTCTTATCTGATGTGCCTAGGATAGTGTTTCACACTGCAGCAAACATGGGGTAACGCTTTTGTGTAATTGGTTGGTGAAAGTCATCAAATGATATTGGTTTTCTGTTTCAATTGAATTAAACTGCGTAGAGCGATCTCTTCAAAAATTGAGTACAATTTCCATCGCGGTGTCTTTTTTCAATCATTGATTTTTTCATCTTCCTCTTAATCACATAATTGTAGAAGGAATCGCCGTCTGAATTCGTGTTTGGAATTATCACGGTGGAGTGATTTTCATAACTAGCTGGATGAGATTTTGCAAAGCTTGTAAAAGTTTGATGAGCAGATGAGTCTGATCGTTGTATATCCAAAAGATAAAACGATTTGGAGATGTCATTGTTTGTCCTGCTTTAGGATCTGGACATCTTTCCTGCCGAGTGTAACAACCTGCTGCTGGGGATTATGACATGATCTTTTGATCATTCTTTTGATTACTATTTCTTAAAATTAAGTTGGTAATTATTTATGATTGCCTTATATGGACAAACAACATTATTTTTGGCGTATGCTCTTAATGCGTTAAAATCCACAAAAACAGCTATCAAATAAAAGTCCCATTGTAATCAATAAAAGAAGTTAACTATTAAACAAGAAGATAAATTTCCTGAATATTTATATCAAATTTGTGATTTCAGCTGTTATCAAAACTTTGGTTGTTTATTCTTTTAGTTTTATATTCTAATGAATACTTCATTGACTCTCCTTGCACTAGTCATGGGTTGGTTGGTTGACATAAATGGTACTGTATCACCCAAGAATGTTGTTTATGTCAGATTTTAAACAAAATATCCTCTGTTGTTGTTTAATAAATTCCCAACATTGGTCCTGCCCCACCCCGAACCCCAATCTTAAGCCTGTGCTGATAGCTCTGCTATGTGCCATACTTTAGAATAGATCACGTAGGCAAAAATATATTGTATCAAAAATATTGTTCCTGATTTTGTTTCAAGATTGATGGACATAATAATTTTTGTTGAGCAAGATGTGGGGGTGCTATACATTTCTAGGCAATTGTTTATTTGAAAATTATCATTTTACAAGAAATATGTTTCATTATGATTATGATAGTTAGTTGTACATATTATCCTAAAAATAATGAGAAAAAAAAGACATTGTTTTTAAATTAAAATTCATTTGCAGACTTTACTAATCAAAGTTTAATTGGCTTGGAAAGTTGTCAGGTTCTTAAAAGGGAAATAATTTGATTTATTAGTGCAACTCCCTGGTATATAACTCATTAGGTTGTGCTTATTTCAATGTTGTTAGTTAAGCAAAAAAATATTGTTGTTTTTTTCTGAAAAAGGTTTGTCTTGCATGATTAGTGGTAACACATGTCTGTCATATATGATAGAGTAAGATAAGAGAAATAGAATTGTGAAGGACTGCTTTTATCATAAATGTTGGAGGATTACTGAAACTAGGAGGAGGGGAATAGAGAAAGGGGATTGGAGAAAGTGGGGAAGGGGCCAAGTTCCCCAGCTTTGCATTTAATAATTTTATAAAGATGCAGGGACAGCTGCAAAAAATAAAGGAATATCCCATCAATTTTCATTTTCATATTTATGATAGTAGACTATTGCAGAAACAATTTGGTGTCAAAATCATATTGATATCTTTTTCCGTTTAGGAGTTAATGCATTTCAAAGATTGCGCTAGTGTGTTCAAAAGTGATCTCACAGTGTACAGTGTGATGTCATGAAGGCAAGTCCAAGACAATTTTGGTGTATTTATTTGAAAGTTAATTGCCCTTCCTAGATTACTGGAAGTATTTTTTGTTTAATTATTGCAATGAGGTGTAACATGCACTTTGTACAAATGAACTTTGCCCTCCTGCAGCGGAACCTTACACTCTTAAGTAAAAGAGACACATTTTGTTTTGTTTGATAGAAATACATAAGAATTGCCATGGATCTGCCTTGATGACATCACTGACATTGGACTCAGCGAGTCACGAGTCACACTGACTGACTGATGAAATCTTTCAAATGTAATAACTCCAAAACAAAACAAAGATATCACCATGGTTTTTAACCAATTTGTTTCTTTAATAGTCCTCTATCACAATGATTATGAACATTTACGGGAGTATCACTTACTGAAAAGGAGCACATGCTGAAAAGTTTCTCTTTAAGCCTACCCGCACCCGACACCCAAGGTAATCCTGAAAACTCAGGTATGACAATTACCAACCCGACTTCCTGTTCAGTGTATTGTGTTTTCACTGCAAACAATTATTGTTTATTTGCCATTCCCATGCACACCACAGTCAAATAACCGAAGGTTAATTGTGTGTATAAGATTACACAAAGCCAGAGCTGAATAATCATGGCACTTTTGTGATTGAAATCACTCATCCGTGTTACATGTACATGTAGGTGTCTTAGTGGGAGAAGTTTGTTTTCAAACTGGTGATAAAAGTAGCTGTGTATCATAATGCCTGAGGTAATAATGTGCATTAAGTGTGAATGATTGACTGACCATTTCTCCTAAGGAAAGATATTGCTTCATGAAATGCCTTTCACCTTTGAAAATCACTTATTTAAGTTATCCCTTTCCTCTCTGTCCTAACTCAATCACCTTAGTTGTTTTTTTTTGGCACATTTGACTCTGATTGTCTTGGTGATGTTTAACATCAACAAACCAACCATTAAGGTGTAGCTAATCAAACCATAATCTTATGAATGTAGTACACAATTTTATGAATGAGCAGATGACTGATTTTTAGGTTCTGATGCGATAGCATCAGGAACTTATGCAGTCATTATGGCATGTGGGTGTGTGTATGTGAAGGCCAGCTCGTAAATGCGATATCTCAAGAACAGTACACTGGTCTGTAGATGTGCCCAATTGTTTTTTATGGTGATGTCATGCATATTAATAAGTAGGCAGGGCTCAATGTAAAATCTTGAAATTTTCATATTTTAAGAACCACATGTCTGTTTTGTTTCATATTTGGCCTAATTATGATGTTAGCTGGTCTGTGCATGTTCACGATGTAAAAATGCTGAATTTCATTAATATGCCTAGTGGGCGGGGCTTGATATGATTTTGCTGAAAAGAGCTTGTAAACACAGTATCTCAAGAATGGTAAAATGGATGGTCTGTAGATGTGCCCTATTATTTTTGATGATGATGTTATGCATATTAATGAGTAGGCGGGGCTTAAAGTGAAAATCTTGAAATGTTTTTATTTTGACAATCACATGTCTGCGTTGTTTAACATTTATTATAATAATGATGTTAGCTAGTGTGTATGTCTGTTTTGCCTTCAAAATGAAAATAATATTATTCTGTTATTTGTGATAATATGCATAACTGACTTTACACCGATGTGCCTACAATTATCAGAATTATAACTGCTGTGCTCCAAATTCTGACAACATTATTTTCGCCTGGCAATTATTTTGAAGCTTGCAACACAGCTTCATAAGCTAATTACCGTATTCGACGTATTAAACGCCCGTCTGCTCTAATAAGCGCCCAACCAACATTTTGTTGACTGATAACATAATTTATTTGAAAATTTTGATTATAAAATAAGTTTTGTCCTGCTTATTTTGTGTCTGATGCCGATGTTTTTGTGGGGCTATATAGAATTAGTTCATTATCATATGTAGTTTGAATAATACATTACACGGCCCGGAACATGGGCGCTTATTAGGAACAAACTTTGTGCCTAAAACATGGCTGTTTCATGTTTGGTATAATTATGATGTTAACTGGTGTGAACATTTCATGATGTAAAAAAGTTGAATTTCATTAATATGCTTAGTGGGCGGGGCTTAAAATGAGTTTGCTGAAAAGAGCTTGTAAATGCAGTAATTCAAGGACAGTAAATTGGAGTAATGACATACGTGGTATACAGATAGCCCATGGTTTGCAGATATGGCCTAATGTTTGTGGTGGTGATGTCATGCATATTAATAATTGGACAGGGCTTAAAGTGAAAATTTTGAAAAAGTGATAAATGAGCAAATATGCAGGTATGTCCGTTTTGCGTCATATTGGGCATGATAATATTGTTGGTTATTGTGTACATGCTTATGTTATCAACAGGTGTCATTAATATGCATATGGGCGTGGCTTAATGTGAAAGTGCTAAATGATGTAAACACCATAAACGATATATCAGATTTATGCTATATGTCGTACACAGATGGGTCATGGTCTGTACGTATGTTTTAATGTTGTGGTAGTGATGTCATGAATGCTAATGAGTAGGAGGGGCTTGCTGTCAAATTCTTGAAATAGGATAAATGAGCTATCATGTCAATTATTGTGCAAATGCTAATGTTGTCAACATTTTTATTGATCTGCATGGTGGATGTGGCTTATGAATAAATATGGAACAAATATTTTATGATAGGCAATTACATGACAGTTAATGCAAATTTTGCAAATCAGCTGAACTTCTGCAAAATGATCAATTTTTAAGTAGTTTTTGTTTTGCTGATGTCATATTTGTATTTTCTTCATATTTCTGTCAATATTCAAGCAAAGTTTGTATTTCCTCAGGGTGCATGGGCCTCCATGATTCAAGAAAAGAAGGTCTTATTTGAATGTGTCAAGTGCATGATTAGGCACTTGCAGTTGTCTTGAATGTGTCGAGTACATGATTAGGCACTCACAGTTGACTGTCACAAATCTAAAAAGGTACAAAATTCAATCGGGTAAAAACAAAATAATGACATTTTGTAGTTGTGATGTGACCACAGATGAATATGCATACATCATTGATATGACTGATCTACTTACTGGTATCATTAAAGGTTCTGTAACATGTAGCAGTTTTACATCATATGTGAAACAACATTCAATTCATGAGTACAATGTCATCTTTAAAAAAGCTTGGGTAGTTTTTGAGTTATAGCCAATCAAAGTTTCAAGATTATAGAATTCATGCAAACTATGTGATGTCATTAGATGAACACAGCTCAATATCCATAAGTAAAGGAGCACTAGACTAAAAGGTGAGGGGGTATTTTTAGAAAAATCGCACACAATGGTATAGCAAATTTCTGGTTAATATGAATATTCAAGTAACCTTTGCCCTCACATCGTCTGTGGGCTATGCATGCATGAAGTTTATCGATCTTTTGTGGATGATATATCTGTGAAATTCGCAAAAACAAGCGCCCTCACTTTTCGGTCTAGCGCTCCTTTAAAATGTGTTCTTCAATGTACTAAAGCCAGTTATAAATTGTATTTCTTCATTGCTGGTTACATGTTGCCGCTGAGGTAAAATAAAGATTCAAAACACTTAATTGGAATCAAATGTTGACCTTTAGAGAGGATTGAAAAATAAAGGATTTGCATGAACTATGAAGGATGTGTTCATCTGCCTGTCACAATTTATTGTGCAATAAGCTCCAAACATTGAAAATGCTGTAAAATTGTCAGTTTTTAACCAATTTTGATGCGATTGTTTGCTGTATTAATGGTCTATTTTAAATTGTGAAGCAGTAAAACTCAAGTTGGCTCTAGATGCCACTGGTTCTTTAAAGTTGTACTTTGTGATAATGGGTGTAGCCACTTTTGTAGGAAAAATTGTTATACTTAAAGTCACTATCTTAATCTCTGTACAATGTTTCAATTGGATTCCTCTCTGAGTAGCTCCTTATTGTAGTATGCAGAGAGATGTGTCCCTGAGTGCAGTAACCATGTTATATTGCTGCAAAAATGGGTCCCTAGTATTAGCAGAATCAGTTTCAATGTTCACAATTAATTTTTTGTAATGGGAAGTTAATTCTATTTTTTTTATCATTTTTATATTCATTTCTCTCCTTTCTATCCCCTCTCCCATTCATCTCGGTCTTAACTCTTGCACCTAAATTTTTAACACCCTCTTGGCACATTTGGCTCTGACTGTGGTGGTGTCGGGAACCATCAACAAACCAAACCAAACGGAAAGTTTAATTAGCCTCATGTTCGGGTACACTTTATAATGTTAATGATTCTTTTTTCATTTGTTCTATCATTGACTGCCTTGCTAAAATAAAATGACGACACCTCTCAAATGTTTGATTTATTTTGTCTTTGTACTTATCGTTAATAGCTGACATGTATGCTTTTATATCATAAGATGAGCTTAAAGGCCATCTATCATGATTAAAGTGTGATGGCATACATTTTATTCCAAAACAACACTAATTGGCCTATCAACGTAAGTGCACTGCACCATTGTGTTTTGACCAATCAAAGCACAAGATCTAAATTTCATTTACCTCATATGTTTGAGATAACAACTGCCCTTTACATACATGGCCTTTCTGTGCCTGATTGCACTACCCCATAATTTGTTCTAAAATTTGGATTCTTTAAAGAAATATTTGCAAAATAATTTTACTGAAGAAAAATATTCGAAGGACTTTGGCAATCTTATTCATGTTAATCTTACTCCTGTTACTTCATATACATGTATTGCACACATTTGTTAAAGAATTATTAGCTGGATTTAGAAACCAAACCAGTGACTGAAACCAAACAAACTATAATTTGTACAAATGCCCAAGACGATTTTACTGAAGAATTGATCTATTTTGACATAAAAGATATTATATATATCTGTGTCCTGTTAACTGATTAGAGCACGTTCCTGTTGGCAGCTCGTTCTATTCAGTCACCCACAAAACGTTGTACAAGCAAATGAACGCATTGAGATGGAAAACCCCGTTTTTAATGTTCCTGAACCAAGGATTGAGGGAGTGATCCAACAATAGAATTCACTAAAAAATCACGATGATCGTCTTATAGTGGCTACTCTCTCATCTCTGTATCAAACAAATCATGGAGCTTAATAGCTCCATGGGAATCTTTCCAATTGAGCACCAATTGACTATTCTAAACCGAAACAATTAACTATAGATTTGAATCATTTATTCCATTTACACAACAAATCCAGGGTGTGTAGGTACGGTGTTAGCCTATTATTTACCCTCTAACAGCTGTTACCAGCAGATACGCGTGACAAACCCTATTTAAATATAGATGTTAGATTGTCTAGGTATATACAGCCCAAACAACTTTTGTTTTGTTTCATTTTGATCACGATTGATTGTAACTTGCTGAAAAAGCTATGGTATTTTCACACTGTCCGAGTACAGTCTTAAAATAAGGAAAAGAATAATTGTTGATCAAAGGTTGATAACAGGAAACGTCTGCAAATTTTAATGCTTTAGGTGAAAGATGGCCGAAAATATAGTTCTTCATTTTGAGCCATTCACGGCTATAGACGTTTTCGAGTCTTTTCCACCTTATTAATGCGTGGCCTTGTAGCAATGGGCAGTGTACAATTTCATAACATTGTTAGGGTTTAACATGGGTGTAGGAGAGGGGAGGGGGGTTGACCCCAACGGCTCCCCCTAAAGGTCCAGAAGGTTATGAGGCCATGCTTATTTATTCTTTTGCTCGTTAATCAAATTTAGCCTCGGTTGAAAAACTGCCATTTTGACACAATTTTGAAAAAACATTTACATCAGCATTTTTTTCTTTCTTCGACCCCCACCCCCCTTGTACATTCTTTTAAAATAATATTGAAAACAAACTAGTTAGACATAAGAAAATCTGCAAATAGAGACCTTTTTAAAAGTCTGCACATTTGACTTTTCATGCAGCCCAAGGTGTTATATTAGATTATTTTGTATTTTCGACACATCGGAAAACGTCTGGTTCATCCTTCAAATCGTGTGGCCCCCTTCGTTTCTCATATGGTCATAATCGCAACCCTGCACGATAACTCAAAAGGCTGAAAGGTACCCAGAATAATGTCGACAACAATTTACGAATAGATACTTTATATATTCTGCTAGTCGTGATTTTTATGCGCATGTGCTTTGGGCTTCGTTTGTATCTTAAATGAAAATCGTGTCAAGCACTTTTGTGAAAAAAAGAAAGCAGTTTATGATCACAAAAAAAAAAAGAATTGCTTCTCAATCCATCGCTTCCTGCAGTTCGGAAAACATGCAGTCTTACTCCAGTACTCCTGGTGAGCTGCTCGAAGGGAAACTGATTACATTTTTGATGTCTTTTGTGGGGGACTGATATTCTGATATTGTATCTAACCACCCCTTGAATAGAGTACATGGATTATGCAAATGAGGTACTCCTGTCGACAGGGTGTGAATAAAGTATCGTTCTTACATATAACGGTATAAATTTATGTTTCATTTGCCTGTTCACTCGAAATGAATTTTCTTTTGAATTAGGTCAAAATATTCTGGGTTGTTCTCAAATAGGTATCGTGTATCATACTTGAGCGTTGGAATTGCTTCATGAAAATAACAAGAATACATACATACACTATAGTATGCTCGATTCTCTCATATTTTATCTCCAAGAATTTGTTGTAAAAGTTTGATCAAAGTTTGAAAGAGTAGAACCCTATAGATCTGTAGATTTATAGATGTATTTATGACATGATGAGAGCACGTGTGCATGTATTGAATTTGAAACAGCTCACAAAAATATTGTTCGATCTATATACAAGTAAAAGTGTTCGCAGACTGGTAGATATGCCGACATGTTGAATGGGAAGGAGGGAAGGGGGTATAAAATATGAATAGTTCTGCATTTGAACAGCTGTATTCGTCCAGGGTGTACGTCACGAGTGAGTAGTTTCGGTTACTCAAGCGTGGCCGCCCATCAGGTATCGCCACTGTATTTGGATAACTTCTTTCTAAACAGATAATTTAATCAACCCTGGATTGAATATGATCATTATTAAAATCACTGTTCAAATATCCAGGTGCTCGAGAACTTCTTTATGAAGTATAATAGTTAAGAACACAAGTAGGCTATGAAACTACAAGGCGTAACGTATACGATTGATATAGTACGCTCACCTCTGATAGCCACGCGTATCTTAATTAGGACCAGATTTCTAAAAGAAATCGGAATATATCTGTAGCCAATTTCAGCTTTAGAAATGTCCTTTGTTAGTGATTTTAGTGTCTTTTTTATAGTTTGGGAAATTGGCATCGTTTGATGATTAATAAGCACATGAATAGATCTTCACAAACTCTGCAAAGACGCGAACATTAATTGTGATGTGCGCTATATCATCAGTGCAACACGTAAAAATTAATCATTTCGAATCGGTCTTTTGTTAGTTTGCTCTCCTTTTTTTTTTTTTTATCCCTTTAAAATTCTGTTAAAGCTTTTTATTACTTGAAGTTTGTCTGATATCAGTAGATGCAATGGAAATAATGCATTTTATGACAAAGACCCGAGTAACAAACCGTACGGTATACATGCCTAACTATATAAGGAAATTTTAAATGCTTAAACGAAATAAACTGAAACTGCAATAATTGTGTGTGAAGTATCCACTTTTTGGTTAAGGGGCCAGTTAACTATTTGATAAAATGTAAATTAATCTAATGCCATGTATACTTACGTAGATCTGGTCATTTCATAGCAATAGGCCTAAACCTTAGTCCTTGCATTTGCGTAGCCTGTCAGCTGAGGAAATTCCTTTATATATTGTACGTGGAGTATGCATCGTCTTGCCGCGTACAATTTCGGCGTTTCCGGGCAGTGGACTCCTATGTTATATTCCCTCTTTTTGAAGTATATCAGCGATATGAACAAACCCAAAACGCTTGAATATTTAATCCAGCGGGCCCCTAATATTCCTGAAACATGACCCGCACCACTCCACTTGGAACAGAAATTGAGTTATAGGCTTAATTTTCAGCGTCACTGTATATTACCCCTTTATGCCCCTCTTGCTGATGACTCACGCTCATCTCTTCTCCAGGCAAATCATGTTTGTCCTAGATGACAATTTTATTTCAAAACAATAGATGGGATTTTAAAAGTGAATTGATGTTTTGGAAGAGATGTGGTTCCCGCTGCTCTTGACTTGAACAAGAGTCTGGTTGTCGCTCAGATCAGCTAGACTACATGGACCGAGCACTGTATGAGGTTATGTCTGGCCGATATTTTGCATTTATAACATCGCCAACAAATCGTGCTCCAGTATGTATAAAGCAAAAGGTTGTACAACAAGCGTTAAATGTTATATTCATGATTTTTACATAAAAAAAACGTTAATTGTTTCCCGCTTCGTATGGCCCTACCAAAAGGAAAGAGGACTTCAAATGACACAAAATGGTGAAGGTAGCATTAATCAAGGTTATTCCATTGAGGATTCAAGTTTTAAAGTTATTTCTCATTTCTGTAACTTTATATTTTCCGAGATAAAAAGGTAAGGCGTTGGATATGTCAGGAAAGTAGTAAAAACAGAAGTGTCCGAAAAAGTTTGAAGGAAAAAATCAATTATTAAAAAAGTAGTAATTTCCTTGAAGAAAAAAATGGTTAAATTGTTTAAAAAAAAGAGCTAAAAGTTGAATTCTTTAATAAAATAAAATAAAAGTTTTTAAGGAAGTGATGATGAAGGCGCCAACCTCTTAGACTATCCACACCTGACCCGTTTTGTGTCGACGATAGCAACGTAGATCGAACGATTTTAAAACGGCGAAATATACATCATCGAAAAATTAAATGTCTTTGCCCTTCCTGCAAAAGGGTCTAGTACCGCCATCAAAGAGAGCGTTTTAAAGGATAAGTTCAGTGGTCACGCAAGTCCATCTTACATGAAAGAGGACTTCAAAAGAAACAAAATGGTAAAGAAAGCATTAAAAAATCTTATTCCGTTAAGGAGATATTCAAGTTTAAAGTTTAGTATCATTTGTGTAGAAACGACTAAAATCAGACATCAGTTGTGATGTCAGATTCCTCAAAGTCTTTATGTTTTTATCATATTTTGTCCTGCGATTCTGTGGCTTAAAAACGTAGTAAAACTGAATCTAGGAAGGGTATTTATAATATACCCCCTGAAGAAATTTGAGGGTTAAATAATTTAAATAGTGACAAAAATACATACAGACTGAGAAAACTGAGGTTGTGACATTAAAACTAGTCTGATTTCAGTTATTTTTGCAGAAATGATACCAAACTTAAACTTGAATTTCTCCTTAACGAAATAAGATTTTTTCCATTTTGTTTCTTTAGGTCCTCTTTCAAAGAAGATGGACTTGCTTGACCACTGAACTAATCCTTTAAGGGCTACTTATCATGCTTTTGACCTTGTGAAACAGGTTTATTTCATTTACATATTACCATTCAATTTCATCTTAAAAGAGGCTGTAGGGAGATTTAAAATACCCTGCAAAGTATTTGACAAAATACCCTGCAAAGTATTTGATTTCACTTACATTTACTTGAACTATACTGACCAAAAAATGAAGCAAGAGCGCCACACTTGTTATTCTTGCCACTATTGTTTTTCATTCATCGGGCATTTCCGAATATATTCATCACTTTATTTTCCTTGAACTCAGCCTTCTTGTTTTTGTTTTTGTTTCTTTTATAGAAATTCGGGCAATTCTTGTTCAGTCGTCCTCCCAATTTTCGAATGGTCTCCGATAAACAGCTTTTTTTCTGCATCTTTAGAGACCCAAAAGGCGAAATATATACCGTTTTAATTAATGTTTACCGAAGTATTGCCTTACGATGATTACGTTATCCCGGTCATTTCATATCGAGATCACGTACACACATCAAAGAAAGCAAAGAGAATAAAGCTGGGATAAATGAGGGAAATTTTGACCGATGGAAACCTGCGATTTGGCAAACAAACATCCAGACGTTTTTGGAGTAAACAAAATGCAGATTAATTATTTTTTCTGATCGATTTTGATATATTTCACTTTATCAATGATCAGTTTTAACCTTGATCCTGAAAAAAAATAGCAGTAATTTTAGGAATCCCCTAAGAATAGTTGAAATAATTAAAGGACAGTAAACTATTATGTTGTTATAAATAGCATACATGGTGCACAACAGTTTGTTTTTCCTAAAACCAATTATTGAATTATTTCTTATCATGGTGATATATTTTCCTTTTCATCAAAACCTACAAATCGCTGAAAATTAGTTTATTCTGTAAATAAGTATTACTTCATAAGGGTGTCCGACCAAGTTGAAGGCAGAACGCTGAAGGCAGTCAGGTGGGAGCAGTATAAATGCGAGTAAGCTTTTAGGGCGGGGAATGTTGGACCAAAAGAAACACTTCGTAAAAAACGTTTTTCGACAATGCGATAAATTCACCACAATCTGTTCAAAGCAGGAATTTGGCCCAGGAGAGAGAATTAGTATTTGTTTATGGGGAGAGGGGAACGGATGCACGTTCCTAACTAAACGCATTTCTTAATACTAATTTGCTTTGCTATCCATAAAATAAAATAAAATGTTCGTTCAAATTCGAAGCGTATAATTTGTTTAAAAATGTTCGACCACATGACTGTTCCTAAAGAGCCAACTATCAAAACGGTGTCCTGTCTTTGGCCGACTATTAAGCCAATCACCACTTGCAACTACTCACAGTGTGGAATTAACTCATATTCATGCATGTTGCAAAAATGATACATATTTATATATTCAAAAGCAAAAAACCTGCACATATTCGACGAGTTCATCTCGCCGCAAAAGGCACGTACAAACTTGCGTTTACTTTTCCCCTATTCTACCAGCACCCTGTATTTTCTTTTCATAAGGCAAAATAGAGCGAATATTTTCACGTCCGAAGCGAGACAACATCCGACCAATAGAATGATCTGTCTTCTGTTATCAGATATTTTTAAGTCAACATGACGTACTTGGCGGGGATTGGCTCCTCGGCGCGTGTCAACAACGAGAAAACCTGTCGTTTCTTTATAAGGCCGAATTTGATTGGATGCTGGCATGCGAGAGTAACCTTTGGTCGCGTGCCCGTATTAATAAGCCACTTAACTGATGAATGGACCCGCTGAACTAGAAGATAATTTTTCACTAACAATGTAAGAATAGATCTTTCTCTTTTTAGAAAGAAGTTTTCGCCTTTAGGGCACCAAACTCCGAAGTTCTTGGTGTTGTATACCTTATTGATTTTTTTTCTTTCATATTTAGTGCAAATTTGACCAAGAACGTGGGTTGTTTGTACGCTTCAAATCCCTATACACATCGATTGTAAGTTATGAACGTGGAAGGCCCTGACTGTATGACACTTGACCTTCTGAAATAAACCCAAGCTGACAGTTAACGGTCAAAAATAGTTATCATTGTGCTCCGAGTTTCTGTTGGGAGGAGTAATTCAAATGGTAGTTTCTCCAAGCTGGCATTTAAGTAATGCTGTGCATGGGGTGTGGTCGAATTGCCCATAAAATTTTATTTTTTTGTTTTTGTTCCTGATTCTGAAACTTAAATTTGTGGGCTTAAAGTTTAATAGTTGTATTGAAAACTTGAAGGCAATTGGAATGTAATTGTAAAGATAGTGGTGTGAGTGGGTATTATAAGGTATTCCTTTTATGATTAATGATGCGGATTTATTTATTTATTTGTATTATTATTATTATTATTGTTTATATATTTTTTTATTTGATTAAAGTCTGGTCGTCGAAAGCTTTGAAAACATCCCAGCACCCCTGACATATGCCACCCACCTTCAAGTTATCCCACTTCACAAACCAGATCAGATCTCAGTCAATCCCCAAACTCGAGTTAACAGTGCATTTGACGTCATTCTCTTCGAGACAAGCCCACCCGATCGTTTTTGGCGTATTGTAATTTCATTTTGGAATAGGTACCTTAACTTCTATGGGCCGTAAAATGAAATCCGTTCCGAGCAGGGTTCTTTTAAAGAAGCCCTGGGTTTGTTATTGTGTTAATCTTGGGGAAATAATAACTTTAGATATAGGGGAGCTTGGGGGAATCACGAACATATTTTTTAAACGTTTTTATTTTATTAGTGATAGGGGCTATCAAGCCTATTAATTATCCACTCACGTTCCTGATAGCGTGATCTGGATAAAACGTGGTTGTCTCAGTTTGGAGTTTTATTTTTATTTTGAAGAAACGTTCAGTTTCCGCCATCGTGCGGGGGAAAAGACGAACACTAGTGACAGCGTGTTCGGATTACATTAAAACATGCGCATTAATCATCCGGGGGAAATGGCGAACAATCGATCGCCACCATGGCGAACACTCGATCGCCATTACCATGGCAAACACTCGATCGTAATTACCTCGCGTGCAAGTCATTTATTTTACCCCACATGTTGTTTCAAATGTGGAGAAGCTAATGATACGCATAGGGACTTTGTATTGATTGTAAAAAAATATATTCTTATTGATTATTGGCTATCTAACTTCTTTCTGGTACCAAAATATGTGATATAAGTGAAGGGGTTAGAAATTTTGAAATCTGACCTATTTTAGTGTTTTTCTTATCGAAAACAACCAAGAGATGGGACCACATGTTATTTGGTGCGCTTTAATGGTAAGGACGGAATGACACCGTGAAAGTGTTATGTCAGTATGTCGCCACCACATCTACTTTCTCGTATATTGCCTGTTCGGCATTCCTACGTGTTCGTGATTCCTCCCCCTCGCCTATTTGTTGTATGTTTAATGGGTAATTTCGAAATTTGGTGAGTTTATTCGTAAAGATTATAAGATGCCGCGCATTTTGAGATCAAAAATAGTTTGTTGCGGAAGCGTTCAGGGGTTAAAAGCAGTTCCACGTTGTGCATTTTTCCAAATTAAAAAAAATGTTTTCATCGTTTCACTAAAGGCTAGCCTGGGCTTATAGTGTTACTTCGCAGAAGTGGACGTATCTCATATTTTAAGTAATTTCTAGCTGAAAAAGTTTAATGTTTGGAAAGTTTAACGGTAACGTTAGAGCCTAACTTCGATCTAAGATTTCATTTTCGAGTTCAAACTGCGTCGTTTAGCACTTAAGTAGACCGTGTGTTTTTTTTTTTTTTTTTTCATGCCATGCATGATTCCGAATTTGTGATTGATTATTTGGGGTCTAGGCCTTATTCCGTATCTATTTTGGGATGTCACTCTCATATTCTTTAATTAATTTACATAATAAATTCATCCAGATCATGGATCATAAATTTCAATTAAAATCCATCATGGTCATATAGCCTATCTTTTTACACTGAGTGCAGGATAGGCGTATATGTGAGGCTAGCTAAGCTTGCAACACTCGCAATCATGACTCCACGTGGGTATGTGTAGTCCATTATTTGCATATCAATCTGGGTGGTGTTCTTGTCAGGTGATATGTATATACACCAATAGCAGTAGCGCATTTTCCATAATTACAATGGCCCAGGAATAAGTCTGTTTTTACCGTGCTCCTGACTGGTTTGGCAGGTTTTGCGATTAAATATTATTCGAAAAATATGTTAAAGGAAATTCTACATCACATAGTCAAAAATCACTCTCTTGCAAGAATGATTACTCACATCGCGTGGGAGAATTTCATGGGGTAAATTTTTCAGTTTTGTAACGTCCATTTTGTCTGTAATTTTCATCCTTTTTTCAATCAATGATAAGTTTAAAATACCAAGTACATAATTATTTAACCTTTAGCTAAATGTTTTACAAAAATGACCATAATTTATACATTTTTGACCATGAAATCATCGTCGGCAAATGGCACGTTTAAACTCATTATATTTATAAATCCGAGTGGGCGTGGATACGTACAGAAGAAAAGAAACGACTATTCAGAGTTCGGAGATTAACGGATCTATCCCCTTCATTGTCGTTTTGTAAAGGAACTTTAGGCAGTTAGGCTTATTTTGACATGTTCGATAAGCCTGAATATTTTGAAATTCCTCATGACTTTCATCGGAAGATCGTCTGATCGTTTAGTCGTTATGGTATCTTCGCCTTTATCTTCTACCAGGCAGAATTCTGTTCCCCAGTTCCCAGTATAAAGTGACTCTCGCTCAATGAGTTATTCATCTTTTAATTTTCAATGGGGAGGAGCCGGTGTAAAAGTAAATTTTCCCCCAGTAAATTTTAACCCCCGGCCCTTATTTCCTAGGAAATTTGGGCCCCCAGACAATTAAGCCGGAGCCATCCAGTAAATTTGGCCCCCTATCATAGCAAAAATTATCTGCGATGAAATTTGTTCCCCTGGTCCTTCTTTCCAAGGAAGTTTGGTCCCCAGACCATAAAGCCGTAGCCATCCAGTAAATTTGGTCCTCCATCATAGGAAAACAGTCCGCGCTCATCAATACAGGATGCAATTTCATAGGCTACAACTTTGATGACCGACGTTTGATGCGGTGTTTTAAAAACAAACAAAACAGATTTTTAAAGCTTCAGTTTGAATTGTCTACATTTGCTCGAAGTGAGAAAAACGAAAGAAAGTTATACAGATGAGAGTTGTGTCAGTATTGTCATACCTTAAAAATTCAGATTTGATCTTGTAAGAGTTTGCTTAATTACGCAACATGGATTATCAGATTATATTGTGATTAGTATCCGGTCTTTGCTGCTGACCTCTTTGCGTAAGGGTGTTGCAGAATTTTATCTATGGATTAATTTCTGTAAAAAAAAAAAAAGAACAGTACATTGTTTGTGGTCAAATTCTACGAGTACAGCGGCGCTGTATTCCGTACATAAATATGATTATTTTCAGTTTTAGCTTATCACTTCAGTACACAAAAATTGATTGAAGGGACTATACAGACACACCAGTAAGTCGCCTATTAAAATCAGTCCGAGGGACCAAATTCACTAGACATTCCTTAGGAAATAAGGACCGGGAGCCCAAATTTACGGGGGCAAAATTTACTATCACACCAGTTGCATCTCAGAGGTCACAATAAACACCAAATGATTTACCGGTTTAAGTGTCGAGCTGCCCCCCCCCCCCTTCCCACCCCTCCCTCTCTGACTTATTTTGCTCCGATCTATCTTCAATCGCCCATTTCGATTCTAGCTTTAATATGTTCCCCATTCGTCAAAGACGGAAATTTTCTGTGAGACAAGGTAATTTGCCCGAACAATTATTTTTTTGCAGTAACTGATGATTTTCATTTACGGTACAAATTGGCATTATATCCCCATTATGCTGGTGGCCTTAACACCCCCTTCCCTCCCTTGATGGCGTTGATATATGCTTTTGATAGGCCTATCATCCTTGACCCACCGATATAGCCTAATCCCCAAGGCCAATTCAATTGCCAGTTCACTGAACACTCCCTCTTTTACCGTTGTCACCCCTAATATATTGCACTTTTAATTCTCGCCCCATGAAGTGTGCGTGTGGGGGAGGGGTTGCTTGAAGGTTCCAAGAGGTTTGGGAAGCTTTTCACCACTGGTGGTTCGGGCGGAATTCCCGATGAGTTTGACCTTTCGACCATAGACGTAGGAAATGGGGAGGAGGGGATTCGTGTTGTGGGGAAGGGGGGGGGGCTAGAACTATATGAAACGCTGTTAGCAAATAATAACTGCATACAACTGTAAGCAATATACGGTTCTCTTTATAAATGGTTGTCATCAGTATAATTCCTCCATGTGCAACACAATAAAAACAAGATACGTACTGATATACCATATTTACTGTAGGTCTTACGTTATGAAACAGCACCTCTATACGGATATATTGAAACAATCCCAGCGGAGAAGGTAATCCAAAATAGGTGATTTTCTAGGAGAAATCTTCTCAGGTAGCAGTTTTGCCCGAAAAAATTATTGTATTTTCGGACAATTTTCTTTGTCAATTTTCGGCAATTTTTGTCAATTATGGGAATGTTTGGTTAAATTTCAGGAAGTTTTTATCAACTTGAATGTTTGAGAAAATAAAACTTAAACATTATCGACAGGGCATTTTTCAAAGAATCTTGGTAGTGGGGAGGGGGATGACCCGCCAGTTTGATATTTACACCAAAGAAATACCCCAAGAACCGTTCACTTTTCCCATCGGTGGTATTATTCACACATCCCCACCCTCTTGCCCTTCACTTAAGATTATGTTGCTACGCCGTAGCTTTTAACCAAGTATACCCTTAATCCAAACATTCATTGCAATTGAGGCGGTTCCAAACGCAATGCAGTTTTCAGCAACTTTTGGACTATATATGCATTTCATCTAAAAGTGAGCTGAGTAGGTCTACGGTGGCGTAGCCAGGATTACACTAGCGGCAACAATCCTCTCTTAGGAGGGCAAAATTATAAAGGTACAAGTGTTCAACCAACAACAACAAAAATGCGAATACCCCACAGGCGTGTAACCTGGGTCACCTCTCTGGGGATGCGAGAAGCCTTAAAATTTCTCGGTTACAAGTCGAAAAATCGCACTGGTAAATTAAGTTTCCATCAAACGTTGCTGCTATTTTCGGGAAATCTTGTTCAATTTTCAGGAAATGTTTTGCATTTTCTGGAAATTTCCTCGATTTGCGGGAAATTTTCTTCAATTTGCGGAAAATTTCCCAAATTTTACCGAAATTTTCAATAATTTTACCAAATTTGTCTTATTTTTACAAATTTTGTAAATTGTATTTTCCACTTTACCTCCCAACTCCCCCCCTACCCCGCTTTATATGCCTCTGTAACCTCCCCTAAAATTAATTGCGGTGTCATGTTATGACCGAAGAACACTGAATTCAAATATGACAAATATTTTGAATGAGGCTATAACTATGCCGGTATATAACCAAATTCAAATGTTGTATATATGAGGCCCAAAATTATGTTTCCTACTGGTAAAGGAATGACTATTCTTAATGTAAATCACTGGGAATTGGGGGTGGGGGAAAGAATATGTAACCCCTGGCTACGCCACTGCTGTGCCTCATGAATTGCGGCCTGTGTTCGAAAATATCATTTCTAGTTTCACTGCTCTGGGTGAAATTGATATCACATTAATAGCAAACTAATAGTAGGCTACAGTTATTCTTTCCATCTTTCTGCGCAGGAACCAATCTTTCGTGAGAAATACCAACATGTACGAACTTGACTCCACTGCACACGCGGGTGCAGCCGGCATACCAAAATGCCCGATTCGTTTGGTGGAGCAGACGTCAGGCCACAATTTTCGTGACACGCAGAAGAATGACATCTGGTCACAATATTACTTCAATTAGTTGATATTATATGTTTTATACCTCTCTAAGATATTTAACCGAACGAGTATAAATCCCATGCCTCGCACTCCTGTGGGTCATAATGAAGTCCGTTGAGTGCACCTGCGAGATCGAATTGCTGATATGCAATATTAATAAACAATTGCTTAATTTTCACAGAAATGGACTGAAGAAAGTTAAAACGTTTGCGATCGACTTCATATAATTTTAGTTGAAAATGAATTCTTCCTGTGAGGCCATCACAAACTCGGATCTGCTATTTCCATTTAATTCCCTCTGAGGTTATTGTATTTTCAATCCCCATTACGGCCCATCAGCAAAGATCAAAAACCATGAAATTAAAACCAGCTTCAAACCCCATAGTGCATATTAGAGCAACAAGCTGAAAACATTTTAGTTAAAAAACAAGACTGCAAGATCCGATGAAAATTGCAATCATCACGCACGACTGAGACTCGAATGACCGAAGACCCGCGTGTGGATTCCCGTAATTAACATATTACGGTACCCCGAACCACGTGGCTGTCCCGAGTGACGCGTGCCATTTTTGACAAAGCAAAATTTCTGTCGCAATAAGATTGAAATAATCATATAGGGGTAAAGTGGTCCACACAATTACATGAGACAAATTGGCATATGAGAAGAATTATATTCAGACTGGTAGACTTAATAGAGGGATACAAACATTTTAATTTTTGGTCTTGTGGAAGTTGAAGTGAAACAAAGATTTCAGTAAACCTACAGATTTTAAAGTTAAATGTTGTTTGCAGAATATTGGTATCTATTGACTGATTGACCTCTGGTAATTTTGAAAAAATAGACTTTCTTTGGAATTTTTACTCTCTGGTAATATCGACAGCCCAGACATATAACGAGCGTCTATGATGATTGCGCATTGTCTATCAGCATATATGTTTTATCGTCAGTCAGTCAGTGCGGAGGTAGCATTCCTTACAAGGAATTCCCCTACATTTTGCATTGGTAAAATCTATCTGGCTTATGGTATAAATATGACTCCCTATTTGGCATAGCTACCCCTCTCTTGTAGGCCTATGCATAGAATTCCTATGAAATGTTACTTAATGTGGTATATTTGGGAGATTGCGGTGTTTACAAAATAACCACACAGATAATACTTTATCTATTTTTCTTTTTTTCTAATGGAATGATGAACTGCGAAACAGGAACGGGCAGATTTTGATGACAGGATGAAGTGCCATGTTTGATTCTCGCATTACAGTTGAAATTTTGGCGCAAATTCTTCCATTTCTTGTCAGCTTGTAGCGCAGGTGAAATGCATTACATTGATGAATCTTATGTTGTCGTTGCTAACAATTTTTTTCATTAAATTTATTCTTCTTTATAAAGTAAAACAAATAGTAATGCACCTGTGGTTGATTTTTAGTCCAGACCGAGACGCATCCTCTACTTTTAGGATTACGTTCTAAACCATCGATCATTTCATTAACTCACACATAAAAAGCAAAAGTTACACTCCGGGGTTCCACTTCACCTGTTACCTTTCACGGTTATCCTTTTATTCACCATCTTTTATTTGGAACAAAAGTAAATATTGAAAGAAATCTCGCCATTCAATAACACAAATCGTCTTCATCAGATTTGTGCTCATCCTTGAAGTCTGTCACGTCCAGATACACAAAAGTTGTCATTTTATAACAAAATGCCTGACACCAAACAGACCAAGTTTCTAAACCGTTTCTAAACTTTGGCGCTCAAAAGAAAACTTTTCATAATGGAGACTTTTGAAAGTAAGTTTATGTTTAACCCCAGCTGTCGAAGTTTCTTTATTTTTAGAAACTTAGAAACCGCAGGCACACGACAGCTCTTCAAACTTATTGTGGAAGTTCGGGAGCACCTGTTTTGGCGCGCGCCCTGAACAATAGCGGCATACCTGGTCTATTGTTTGCTTGCAAATAAGGGTGTAATTTTTAGAACCCCTTCTGGGCTGTTATTTATATATCTATTGGAAATGTATTCTTCTCGTATTTTCTGACTGGGCAGGTGCAAAGTTATTAATTTCTATATTTTGGAAGAAATTTCTTATAAAGAGTGGTATGAAATAATGATAATGGTTGCGATTCCTCTGGGTAGGACTGGTCATGTATGAATGTGATTGATTATGTCGTCTATATTGACCGAAACTACTCAGATTCCCAGGTAACCGAACAGGGGTCAGGTCAAGTTTTTCTTCGTAAATAAAAATATTGAAGGTGGGGCATCCAATGAATAAAGTTTCTGTTTAAGTTTCATTGCAGAAATAATTGTAGTATCAGTATTATAGTTTACAACTTATAAATAATATTTTTTCACAAACATGGCAAACAATATTTGGTGTCATTTTGTCTCATGCAAAACATATCCCACATTTTGTGAAGAATTTCTATTTATCAGTATAGTAATAGCAGACGTAACATTAAAAAATTAGGAAAATACTAGGGCCTAACACTTATATTTCAGATCATTGAAAAACGTAATGTGTCATCTTTAGATCATACATTATGAAAATTCAACAGGACAGTGATATCATACATATAAGACAACGGAGCAATTTATGGGACCTTTTGAGCCCCGGAGTGGCGTGTCTAGGGGGGATATTGAGCTAAGCCCCCTCCCTCCTTCAAAAAACTAAAAGACTGAAACGGCATTAAATTTGGACCAAAAATCTTCCAGATTGCACCAAACATCTTCAATTTTGCAGTTCAGTTAGACTTTTCGAGGGGCCGAGCTTCTATAGAGGGATTTTATCTCGTGACTTTAACTCAACTGGACTCCATTTTGCAGACCAACGGCGTCGTTGCGTTGCACGTGTCTTCACACAGCTCAGTCACATCACACGTACAACAAACATACTACACGCTAACCTACCAGTACCAGTTCAGCGAATTTTCCTAGTTTTTTTTTTTGTTCGCTTCCGATTTTACTTCATATTTTCCTTAAGTTTCATATATTCACCGGGCATCTGGGTAAACGAAAAGTAACTTTAATGTTAACGCCAGGTGATTGTTCGTGATACTCAGACAAAGCCTACATACCTGATATAAAGTGCTCGCTGCAAATGCTAGTGTGAACCGTATGTTGAAAGCCGTTGCGTCGTACAGCAAACCCACTTTGAACGTCAATCAGGATCAGATAAAAATCGAGAAAATGTTATTTTATTCCCCCGCACACATCTATTAGTGCAACCAACGGCACAGCAAGATTTCGGCATAATTAAAAAATGATCTTATTATACAAGGGCGTAGGAAGCGGGGTGGGGAGGGGGAGGGGGAGGGCGTAGGAAGCGGGTGGGGGGGGAGGGGATTTATTCCCAGTCAAAAATGTGAGGGGCGGAAGTATGCTTCTGTCCCCACTTTTCAGGGAAGAAAACCCCTTATTGGGTGTATTTGTACCCTCTGTGAAATATATAAACCTTTTCGGCAATTGTTCTTCTGATTTATTCGATTACAATCTATAATACCGCGGTCCGATTCCGGGTCCGACTCTAGTTTCCCCAATTATAATCATTTGAATTGATCACACTTGGCCGTAAAATGTAGCATTACAGCATCGTATACACCGACGTAGCGCCTGCGTATGTGTAACATACAGCATGCAGTTAGTACGTGTACATGCAGGTGATAGGTCACTGCACTGCCACATTCTTCCTTGTATTTTTTTTAATTCCCACAATCGTAAAAATAAATGGGACAAAAATGAGACTTTTAAATGAGGAGGGGGATGAGGTTTGTGGTAAATAAACTTTTTGCGCACCCCCCCCCCCTCCCCCTTCCCAAGAAAAAAATTGTTCCTACGCTGTTGATCTAATATAACAACATGCAAACGTATGTAGGTCTAATTAAGTTTACAGCAGACGACAGTGTTTTGCCCCGACAAAACGGCGATGTAAACAACGTCAAGTGAACTTATGATGTCAGCTAAAACACCTTATACATAGCTGTATTTTTATATTTGAAGAATGGCCATTTTAGACAGTCCGGGAGAGTGGGAGATGTCGGACTATGTAAACATTTGAGCATGCGCACTCGCACACAGCTTATTATAAAAGTCACCATTTTGATTCGGGCTATGCCTTCAATCAATTTTTCCGATATTACCGTATCTTTTATTTAAAACTATTAGTCTACAATCAAGTTTTATTCATAACATTATTATTTATTTTTTTAACAAAAAAATAGTGATAAAACTGATAAAATTGGAGAAATCATGAAGATTAATGGTATTTTATTGTTATTTTAAATAGGAAATCCGCGGTAGATATGAAAATGCGCGGTCAAACCTAATGAATATTCATTTGATATGTGTTTTTAACTGTCGAGAATATTCCCTGCACGCCCTCTACTAAAATTCTAATAGACTTAGCGTTAGCGTACGTTAAAAATGGCGGCCTTCATGAAATGAATACAAATCTACAACTGGTGTGATTCTTTTTTACACCAGAAGTTCGACAACTCCCGGATTGTAAGAATTTGATAAAATTTTTAGGGTTGAATCAATCTTTTCTCCAGACTGTTTCGCGTGAGAACAAATATTCATCCCTTTGCCTGCATTGTTCATGGCTTTTCAGTGGTTCGGTTATGATTGTGAATCACTGCCGTAGTTGAAGTTTTTATAAAGGGTTGTGCAAAATAGTGTGTCAACGAGTTTCACACACCTGCACACTGAGTCCCTTCAGGTTAACCACTACATCAAGTGCGAACTCCATTCATTTATTCATTTTTCATTTATATATTTTTTCAGGGAGGGGGGGGTGGGGGGCGGACATTGTTGAATATCGATAACTTTGATTATTTGAGCTAAAAATTTAGCTCTACACCACTATTCCTTACTTATTCGTCAACCTTGTCGATGTATAATCTGTTAATGTAGAATTTGGTAATGTATACATAACTAAACCGATCAATATAGCAACAGATAACATAATTACATACGGCAAGACGTTTTACTTCTTATTCGGTATTTAATGGTATCATTAATAATTTATGATATCATTAAATTAAATACAGACTAGACTAGCTGCAACATATGCGGAGCGCATCGTGCATAGGCCCATATGCAAAATCCCTGTGATGTGTGTGTTTCGCGAAAACATTAATAGGATAAATGAATTAGTTAACACGGCAAGGAGAAACGATCTGTTTTCATGTTGGCCACGGTCTGACGGTGCGATATCGACGAACGGGATCGGAACAAACTGACATTTCGAATCATAATCGCCATCAATAATTCGACAATCATAAATTGCGCCCTGAAAGTAAACTAATGATATCATTAAATCAAAATTGGGGGCGCAATTAATGATATTTCAAATTAATGATATCATTAAATTGAAATAATGATATCAAGAATTCAATTTTTGATATCATAAAATGAATCAATGATATTTCAATTAATGATATCTTTAATTTGATTTAATGATATCATTAAATCATGGAATTAATGATATCATCATTTCGACATATCGAATTTTAAACAGCTTCTATTGTCAAAATGGATTTCTATTGTCAAAATGGACAGATGGCAATAAAGCCTTCACATTACCATTATACTCATTTTTATGGTTCTTAATAAACTCTGTACCAGAAAAGCAAGCAAAAATTATGTTAGCTATTCTGGTACAGAGTTTATTAAGTACCAAAACGGAGTTTAATGGTAATGTGAAGGTTTTATTCCAGTCCATTTTGACAATATAAATCCATTTTGAAAATAAGCTGTCGAATTAATGATATCAATTAATTCCATGATTTATAAATGATATCATTAAATCAAATTAATGATATCATTAATTGAATTCTTGATATCATTAATTAATTCTTGATATCACTTTTTATGATATCAATAATTGAATTCTTGATATCATTAGTTTAATTTTTGATATCATTAATTCAATTTTTGATATCATTCTCTGAATTAAAGATATCAGTAATAGATTTAATGATATCATTAATTTCAGTTTGTGATATCATGAATTGTTCAATGATATCATGAATTATTCAATGATATCATGAATTATTTAATGATATCATTAAATACTGAATAAAAAGTAAAACGGCTTGCCATACGTACGCCATTTGACGTCCGACTAACTAAATTTAACCATCATTGACCCATCATAATTTTCCAATGTCATGCATGAAGGCCTTATAGTCCAGCACTTAACGGCAAATATTAAAATATATCTTTTAAATTATGCGTATGGTCTGATGGTGGAGTGTTTATGCTAAAATCAAATTTGAGCCAAATTTGATTTTGTTTTCTTTTTACTAATCAATCCCTTGCAGACTAATTTGCATGCTTGGTGATGATTTTATCAAAGCATTAAGACCGAAATGAGCCAATAAACAAACAAACTTGAGTTGAGGCTAAAATAACAAATCAATTCTAACAAGCTTGAGCACACTTGTTTGTCGTATTTGAGTTTAAGATTTTGTTCAATGGGGACTCTTGTTTATTGCCGTATATTTATCAAATATCATTCATATCTTTCATACTTTCCATAAACAGTTTGAATAAATAAAACTTATACATAATTTCACAACATCATTAATAACACGTATTGGCTTTGTGTGTTACTTTAATGATGGTAGATAAGTAGGTCATTTTGCCAGTTAGGACAAACACTGAGTAAAATAATTACACTGTACAATGTAGCACATCAAATCACAAGTTTGATTAGGGGAGAAAAGGGAAGGGGGTAAAATATAAGATTTACCAGAGGCCTTAAATTAACATAATATCCCATTTAACCTTCCCGGCTGCATGCCTTATACCCACATACCAGTCTGCCAGTATACCCATTTGAGAGGTAAAATTGAGAAATCATCAATATAAAATTGAAAAGAATTGGTCCTGTTGGTAAAACTGAAGTAATTGTTTTTCTTTTCTTCCTTTATTGAAAATTTTGTAAGAATTGAAGAAAAAATCCAAAAAAATTACAAGAAAACCCTAAGCTGAAGGAAATTTTTAGAAAATTTACAAAATATTCCGAAAATTGAAGAAAATGTTCCAAAAAATTGAAAAAAAATTACCCCAAAATGAACAAGGAATTTTCCCGAAAATGAGGGGAATTTCCCGGGGAAAACTGATCACTGAGTGGATTTCTCCTCGGTTGTAGCACGGTTGGAGGTCATATTGGGAAATTCTTGGAATTATGTTGGTAACATTCAAGTTGTAAGGAAATCTGGTAAAATCATTGGAAATTTTGGACAATATCACAAGAGGAACTATGATATCTGCTGATATCTGCTGTATATGACCAGGTCAAAGACAAATATATGCTAGAAACTTACGAGGTCCTCGTGGGCCAATAAATGTTTCACATTGGCTTGAAATGGATTAAAAGGAATCCTCTGTTATACGTCATCAGATCATGTGCTGAGAGAAGATAAGTACCCGGGAGCGGACTGGCCCGCCGCCGTTCGACCGATCCTGGATTGGTGGGCCGCTGGCTGAAGTTCGAAGTGTTTTTCATATCATCTGATCATACAACTTTGCATGATCACGTGACAACGAGCAGCGAAATAAACAGAAGAGAGAAAACAACCTTTCTCTTCCTCCTCGCATTCTTATCATACAACCTTGACCGCCATTGAAAATTGCAAATCCATGTCCATTTTATACTGTCAGAGGACGGAATAAATCATGAAAAGAATACAAATCAAAACAAGCAAGTCACGTTAACAACAATAATATTTTCGAGATGAAATATTGACCTAAATATATTTGCCGATATAAGCAGATAACCGCCTTCTAATTTGTTGTTTACAATTTTTGTTTCTCTTTCTTGCAGTCTTTCTTCATCACCATCTTAATTAGGTGAAGTTCGATAAGACAGCTGATAAAGCTGATAAAGCGTAAATTACTGCGCTTCATCAGTTGTTATTAGGTAAACAGGTAAATAGGATCACAGTACAACACGCAAAATTGCATGGTTTCAGATAAGTTTCCAAAAACAGGGAATATCATGATTTAGAGATGAATCATTTTATCAGCAGATCAGGGCGTATGCTGCATAAATTCACTTATCGATTATAGACTCCAAATAAATGATGTTTATTCATCAATTTCCATCGTGTAAACCGGTAAATTGATTCCTTTTGTTCGATTTCATTTTAATTGGAGATTTATTGATATTTAAAAAAATATTTAGTTCAAATATGCTGGCTAACTATTACTGGCTAACTTGGTGCCGAGTAGAAATTACGGTAACTTGTGGTAAACTATTTTGGGTTTTTCCGGTCGCGTCTGAAAATTTAAACATGATTTTATAAATATGCCAAAATTTGAGATCTACTGATGGATGGGAACATTTCTTTGTCATTGTTGGGACTCAAAGTAGTTTGGAAGTGAACAAATTGATCTAGGTTATTACTGTATGATGTAGCTAGCTTCAAAACCACAAGGTACATCTTGTTAGTACGCTTCCCCCCACCCCACCCCCCCCCCCCTTCCACCCCCTTTCATGTGGAAATCCTTTAGCTACGCCATTGTATTCAACTGCTCCCATTCAAAGAAAAACAATAGAAAATAAATATTTTAAAGTTTCTCTTGGCAATGATCGCTGTATTTCAGAGTCACTGACAAACAGCAGCACAATCATGAACCGGCTATGGTGACTGCAGTCCTTCATAGCTCCACATATATGTTATGGGTTTTATACTGTTATGTGCTATGAGACTGTTTATCATCTCCAATTGGGAAAGGAACAAATATCGCGTCCACCCCCACCCCTGCCCGGGCCCACCCGACGCCTAAACAACAACAAAGTATGTCCGTGTGAAATGCATATCTGTTTCACATATTCGGAGTGTCTTTAAACATCATAGATAAATGACTAATATCATTTGAATCCCAGTAATGTGAATAACCAGTCCACCCTCACTGGTTGAGTTATGATATTATTGTCTAAATGTGTCAAAATAATGTATGTCATCTCACAGACAAATCACAATTTGTTTCAAGGATTCGAACACGAGACTTAACTAATATATCCCACCGCATGTTTATCTTATGCTAACGGTATTAGATCTTGTTGATGAATGACAGTCCATTTCATCTAATCTATTTTCATGATTCTACGCTCTATATGTCAGTGTATTGTACAGGCATACAACATTGCATTATTATTGCAGATGGTTGCTTCCTAAAGGTATATGGACAGATGAAGGTGCCGTAATAGACAATATAAGCAAAAATATTTCCAATTTAAAAACCAAGAAATAGATTTTTTTCGGAATTTAATTTGTCTTTTTATTAGGCTGCTCAACTGTTGACGTGTATCTGTTTATATATAGTCTAAAATCCATGTCCGCAGGTTATTTACAAGATTGAGTAGGGCCCATAGGTGTAGGAGACGGAAAAATGATGGCCCCCAGTAGGGGGCTGAAGTGTGGGGCTCAAGTGTACTTCAGCCCCCCAATTTTGATTTGTTTATTTTAAAGGAACTTCCAAATATTCCCGGTTACAAGCAGAAAATGGTACTAATGGTAAATACATTTTCCATTTAAGGTTGGTACTAATCGGAAAATCACCAGAAACGTTTGGAAAATGTTACCAAATTTTTCCATAATTTCCAATAATTTCCCTTCAATATTATCAATTTTATTTTTAAAATTTCCGAATTTGAACTCCTTGCAACTAGGAAGAAAGCATACAATCGGCAAAGGAAAAAATTCACGGTGGCAGTTTCCCCGGAGATGAATCTTTGGAAAATTGTTGTCAATTTTGGGGAAGTTTTTCTCTCTCAAATTTTCGGAAAATGTTGCCAAATTTTTCAAAATTTCCAATAATTTTACCAAATCACCATTCCATATCGATTTTATGTTACCGTAATAATTTCTCAATTTTACCTCCCAAACGGGAAGAAGCCAGTTTTCTGGCAATTTTCTTCAAATTTCAGGAAACGTTGCCAAATTCTTTTAAATGTAACTTCCCAAACAGCCAAACAGGAATAAAGATGCAATAAAAAAAAAAAAAAATTGGAAAATTTTTGTCAATATTCGGAACATTTTCTTAAATTTTCAGGAAATGTTGCCAAATTCTTCCAAATTTCCTTCAGTTTTGCCTCCAAAAAGGTGGAAAAGCATGCATGCATCAGTGAAGGTGAAAGCCTGTGTTTTCTTCAAATGGGATATGTTTATTTGAGGTCGTTGGTAAATCTTATATTTTACACCACCAGTCACGTCAAAATAGTTTCTAACATGCTTGCATATATCTGAATATTGTATCTTTCAATTTATCTTATGATTCCAGTTAAATGGTTCAACATTTTAACTTTTAACATTTTTTAGTTTCCAACTGTCCAAAGAGTTACTTTATAAATGCAGAAATGTATGGAAGCAAAACAAATATATAGTTATACTTTCAACCTACATACAACCCCGATAAAAAAAATTTAAAAAAATCGCCTATGACAGGGCCAAACGAGTCAGGCTGCCTCTTTCTTTATTGTCAGTAGTTCATCGAGTCAGCTAGTGGCGTAGCCATCAGTCGCCAAAAAGTGGGGATCCAACCGTCGCTTTTGATGTCAACGTTCAAAATGGCGGGGATGAGAGTTCATTATAGCGTTATTTCTGAAAAGGGGAGTCATTCCCCCTGTGGCGACGCCAATGGAACCCAAAATGTGTGCCATAATCAGAGCCCATAATGGGCCCTGGATATGACACACATTATGGGTCATAAGGTTTGGGATACCGTGAAGGAGTAATATACCGTTAACAGGTTAAAATGTTAACAAGTTTCAAACTACGAACGAGTAGCTTATATCCTGCTTCTCTCCTTTCACGAACAAGTTTGTGACAACTTGGTCTCACTGCACTGCACTTCTTTCTCATCACCCATACAATTAACGTCTCTGAGTTACGAAATAAGCCACACCCACCATAGCAACGCGGCAGGGGCGTCAATCTGTAGTCAAAAGTGTGTGGGGAGGGAGTGGGGAGGCACAATATGTTTGAAAAATTTCTTACCCCGACGTTCTAGCGATTATTAGACATTAGAGGAATAAGCAAGAACTTCCCTGACTGGCTGAAGTGCACGATCAAATTTCTTTGGCGTAGCGAGGTTTTTATTTTTTGGGGGCGGGCCTGCCAGCTGTATACGCTTTGCGCATTCGGCGTGAGGTCTAGGGGCCTGCCCAAGGGTCCAGGGATGAATGTGTTTTGGTGGACTAGAGGGCGCCTAAAAATTGTCTTATATTGTAATCGATCACCCGATATATCGGCCAAGTAAAAATGTAAAATCATATTGAAAATGATAACACCACTGTCAACGATTATTCATTTGAAAATGTCGGTACTGTTTTTTTCTATTGAATTTTTTTTTAGGACGACCGTCTCCATCACCCCACTCCCCCACTCCCCCCCCACCCGGCTACACGCCTGTATCTGTCACGGCTATATACGTGCGTCACTGAGTTATCAACCAGAACATGCGTGTTGTCATCACTCAGACACTGTACACTCCTACTTGTACGATGAAGCGCATAGCCCGTACGCGTGGCATAGCCATAGCAACGTTACATTTCTAAGACAGTACGTGCCGTATAACATCAAAGTGACGTGTCGTGATGACGTCATAATTCTTTCACAGATATCATCAATGACGTCAAATTTTGGGTCTCTGTATAGCCTCGTTGACTGAACCCCCGCGATTTTGTCACATACGGCATTATATATTTGCATCAAATTATAAAGTATAGAAGACATTGGAATATGCAAACAAGTGTGTGTGTGTGAGGGGGGGGGGGAGAAACATTTGATATTGTGTCCCCTATCTCAAAAAGTGGGGGAGCATGCCCCCCGGGATTGACGCCCATGCAACGCGGTAACTAGATGAGGCACACAAACCTCAAATCCGCAATCGCGCTTTGCCAACTGACCAATGCATTCACATTTAGATGTCCGCGAGCTTTGATCCATTCACGGCACTTCTCCGGATCTTTAGAGTTTTTAGCAAAGGGATAAACAAAATTCAGTTTGCTAACTGTTCTGGGTAACAGCAATCAAATTTACAAAGCCTGTTGCGGGCCTGTAAGCGCAATTTGTATTCACCATTTATAAAGCTGTCAATCATCTAGCTCAGTATTAACTAACTAACTCTAACTCTTAATTGGACTCTTTTTCAGTTCATTTTCATGACATATATGGTCAGGTAACAACAACATGAGTTTAGACTTTAACTGGTATAAAGCGTGCTAAAAACATGGAAACAACCAAAAGCCCCAGCAAAGTCTTTATATATTCTATCATATTTTGTCCCGCAATTTTGTGGCTTAAAAATGTCAGGAAAGTAGTCAGGTAGTAAAACAGAATCTAGTAAGGGTAATTATAATTTAACACCTGAAGAAAATTTGAGGAAAATAATTCAAATAGTAATAGTGGTCTTACTACACCAGTAGTTTCTATACAGTTAAGAGGAAGCTTTAAATTTGAATATCTCCTTTATGGAATAAGATTTTTGAATGCTTTCTTCACCATTTTGTTTCGTTTTAAGTCCTTTTATATTAATTTGCTTGACCACTGAACTAATCCTTTGGAGTGATTTTGATTTTGAGGCTTAAAAACCATGCCTATGTCATAAAATTAGTAAAACTGAATCAAGTAAGGATATTTATAGTGTTCCACCTGAAGAAAGTTCAAGGAAAACTAATTTAAATAGTAAAACAATTCAATAAACTTTCTTTGAAATACATTAACAATTGCTAAGAATGTGAAGATGAGGACACCAATTTTTTTTAGTAGACTTAATACAGCGGTCATTTCTACACAAATAAAACAGAGCTTTAAACTTGAATATTTCCTTAACGGAATAAGATATTTGAATGCTTTCTGCACTATTTTGTTTTTTTTGAAGTCCTCTTTGATATAAGATGGACATGCTTGACCACTAAACTAATCCTTTAAGAAGAAGATTAATTTTACGGTCACATTGCAATTTTTTGTTAAAGGAATCTCGTCTCGAGAACTTGAAAATGTTTTACAACCCGTGTGCTACATACTGACATACTAGCAACGTCACGTACGCGGCGGTTACTGATCATGAAAGGCCAGTTATCGTCTCTACGCGTGAGGTAAATACGTGTGTTTGATTGGTCGAATCGCAATGATACAATGTGCAGTTACATCGATAGGCCAATCAGTGTCGTTTTGGAATAAAATGTACGCCGCCACATTTTAGTCACGATAGATGGCCTTTAAACTTGTCAGTCTATGTGCAAATATTTAGACCAATTAAAAACGTTCAATTGTATTGCATATTTCTGTCTCCGTTAACACGATGACTGGCCTTGAAATAAATGTCTGGTACGGAAAAACAATTTAAAAGGAAATCATCGCGAGCTTTAATTCCCATGCAATTGTAATTATTTTCAACTGATTAATTGTTACTTTGTTCCATTTCATAAACAACAATTAAATGTGATAATTTATAACTGCATGTGTTAACTTTGTGAATAATTTGATATATAGGAATAAGCTTTTAACTTGCCGTTTTTTGGTAGTTGGTTTCTTGTGCAATATTCTATCGAATGAAATACAAAACATGTCGGACTGCATGTCCACGGTCCTCATCCTCCCATTGAATTCTTAACAATTGTTAATGTATTACAAAAAATCACTTTTTTACTTTTTGAATCAAGCTTTCTTCAGTCTGTCAGTTGGTAAAATATAATTACCCTCATTACTGTACTAGATTTATCATATATATACTTTCCTGACATATCGTATGATGTTTAAACCAAAAAAAAAAATATGATAGAATGCATCAAGACTTTAAGGAATCTGAGGCTGTGACGTCACAACTAGTCTGCATTTCAGTCGTTCTGCACAAATGATACCAAACTTTTCACTTAAATATCTCCTTAATGGAATTTTTTTGAATGCTTTCTTCACCATTTTGTTTTCTTTGAAGTCATCTTTCACATAAATAAAGATGGACTTGCTTGACCACTGACTGACGGACTGACGGAACTAATCATTTAATATAGTTTCCTTCTCACATGCGTTCAATGTTCATATCTGCTGCATGGGGACAGATGCGAAAGCTTTCAAGCTGAGTACCTGTGTGTGTGTGGGGGTCTATGTAATAAACGGTGAGCACTGTAATACCCACCGTTTTATGTATAATAAAAGATCAGTGTTGTATAATAACGCCGCGTTATGTAATCAAATTGCCACGTTGCGTAATAAAAGTACCCATCGCGTTTTGTAATATAAATTTCCGTGTTATGTAATGAAATTTGAAAACGCGTAGTGCATTAGTGCAATAACGAATTTACGCGTTATGTAATACTATAATAACCTGTCTTTATGCAAGTTCGAACATGAATTTCGACGTCTTTGCATCTCTCCAACTATTCCTTTTGACTTTTCGTGGTTTTCTCGAGGCAGAATTTGTAACTATCCAGTTGATGGAAATATCTGTGATGATAGACACATGCATCAAAATGATGAACGAGGTTAACCGTTCCTCAAGCATGTTAGATCTGGCGCTCACCATACGTTCTAGTGCTTCTTCAGTTCTTAGAGTAACTTAGACTAGGCTTAAAGGGGGGCATGCGGTTATTGTGACCGTCAGCAGTTCAGTCAATACTTAGCTAAGTATTAAAGGATTATTCCCATGGTTTTTTTGTAAAGATATTTTGAAAAGAGCCAACTTTTAGAGCCAATTTGGTACAAAAATCAGATTGATACCATATTCCATTCAGGAGATATGGATTTTTAAAGATTTTCCAATTTGCATTTTAAAGTTTTTGTACAGTATATGATGAATTCGTGTTTGATGATGTCATAGAGGCAATTCCATTGCAAATGTGTATGTATTTCCTTGAACGTTAATTAGTCTGTTAGTTGTTTCTGTATGATTAGAAACAGTTTTCCAAAAGCTATTGAAGTAGGGTACATTTGGGAATGTATATAAATACCTAACTTCCATCAATTTATTTTTCTAGCAGATTTTACTGTTAAAAAAAGTATAATAGATTTTAATGAAATACATCAACTTTGTGGGAGAATGTGTTGCTGTGATGTCATACTGCAGTACTGAGCCTTTTCCTGTTCGTTTATTGGCATTTTTTGTGAACCATGAAATTTTAATATCTCCTGCTAGGAATAACATATGAACAAGATTTTTATATTGTTTATAATTTTGTTCTCTTTCTTATGAAAGGTTACGAAAAAACATGGGAATATTCCTTTAATTGTTTTTTGTCAAGATACGAAGAAGTGAAATACTTTATTAGCTTATCTCGTTGTCAAGTGCAATTTTACCACCCTAAACTGAATAATTATCTCATGTAATGTCCTGAATTCGCGCCTTGTATTAACATCCCATTTCTGATCAATAATGGCTTAGGAGATGCAAAATGTTATCATGTTAAAATATAAAGCGTACAATCATAACTATAATGTACAATACGCGTTTGAAAATTTCTTTATTACATAACGCGGAAATTATAATTACATAACGCGGCGTTATTACATAAGACGGAAATTGTATTACATATAATACGGACATTTTTATTACATAAAACGGTGGGTAATATTTTACTCGCCGATATTTTTATTTTTTTTTTTTTTTTTTTTTTGCGTTCACTTGAAACAGGTTCAAAATTATAAGTTACAATCCCAGACAAAAGTACTTGGCACTTTTTTTTCTTCCCCTTATACCCTCTTCAATGTTGCAAATATATTACGAAAAACTTTTCTTGCAAAGCGCATACCAACATTGAATCAGCAGATCAGGGTGGAAGGGGAAAAAGTGCCAACACTTTTGTCCCTGATTGTAGGTTGTTCCGGGTATGTTTTAATTGCGTCTTCCTTGAAGTTCCACAATATGTTTTTAAAATCTGAATACTTTGTACGACTTTGAAATCATCTATACCAGAAGACCTGATAACCCATGCTGTTTTATTTGGGCTTTTAACAGTGTAATACAGTTGTGGCAAAACACAAGTGACAAACCAGTCATACTTGCACAAACAAGTTTATTAATAACCCTATTTCAAAATATGTGACAACTTATAAAGGATTCAATTCATTTAAGTCATTTTCCGATAATTAAAGTGATTCCTATACTTTCTATATGTTTTCACAACACATACTTTTTTAGTGTTAAGCAAGTAATACAATTTAACCTTGGCGAGGATGTCTTAATTTATCTGCCTCCGTTATGGAAGTAGGAAAATTATTTTCTAGCTTCCTGTACTCAGAAAATAGTAACCCCGCTATGGATTTACAATAGTCTGGTAATGAAGTGGCTGACCCACTTTACTGCAAAAGTAATGGTGAATCCAACTTTAATTACAAGACTATCATGGGCTATATGGATAGGATATTTTGAGGTGCTAATACATCAGTCAGTCAGTACATATACAGTATGGATTTGGTATCCATTGGTATAACCAGGGAGTTGCCATTTCTAAATGGCAACTCCCTGGTATAACTACCTCCTTGGTATTACCAAATTATGTTATCTTTATCATTTCCACTGACTGTCTGAGATTAACTATCAGTCCGTCAGTGCAGCGGGACAACGAGAACGATATGATTTTCACAACTTACTCGGTGCACTAATGACGATGTTGGACTACGAAACCATATACGCCTGATACGCAGACCTGACCATACGATTAGCGTGGACGGTGTTTGCAACACTTGATACCAAACCAGCAAACGTTATTATAGCAAACATCGTGGGAAATATCATGGCGATGTTATGTCACAAAAAGTTCCTAATTTAAGGAACCTTTTGCTTCCTTATTTTAGGTCATCTCCCGGACTGATCATCAGCACCTTAGATTAATCATCGTGCAGCTCGACTTGAGCAGTTAATTGAAGCCAAACTTATGCATGATCGTGACCGATAACACATTAATGACGACGGTGCTGTTCAACGCCGACTGAGCGTTACGAAAAGCTAAAATTGTCATATCACATAGCGTGCCACAAAGCATATCCTTTAGCTAATTCACGTCTGATGAAAATAGTTTGGGCAGTTTCATAGCAAAAGTGTGGTCTGCTAATTGGTTAGGATCACGTGTTAACTTATTATAAGTCCAAATTCCGCATTTCATTGTCTCAACTTCGATCGGATTTGCGGACCGGAAGGCTCGTACATAGCGATGAGAGATGCTTTCCTGTCATTCAAACCAGCGAAACAAGAACACTTTCAACAATTTGATAGATATTCCGCACATGAATACATATACATACTTTACGAATGAAAGCGCAATAAACGCTGCAACGGTTGGTCATATCAATGACCTCATGTTTTAAGTGCAGTTTCAATTTCCTTTTCAACAATTTTTCGACGCGTTTAATTGATTTCTGTAAAGTCGTGCATCTATTATACACTTTTGGGGTTTAGATATTTCTAATCTGTATATATATATATATATATATATATATATATATATATATATAT
>JAIGNY010002074.1:1740000-1760000 GCA_020152595.1 Chiridota heheva
AAATACAGGCACTGGGAAAGCAGTCAAATCAATGGTTGAATGGCATTTCCCAGAATCAAATCCATTCAATCATTCTGACAAATGGCTGAATGATATATATATATATATATATATATATATATATATATATATATATATATATATATATATATATATATATATATATATATATATATATATATATATATATATATATATATATATATATATATATATATATATATATATATATATATATATATATATATATATATATATATATATATATATATATAAATATATATATATATATATATATATATATATATATATATATATATATATATATATATATATATATATATATATATATATATACATATATATATATATATATATATATATATAATATATATATATATATATATATATATATATATATATATATATATATATATATATATATATATATATATATATATATATATATATATATATATATATATATATATATATATATATATATCATGCAGTCATGTTTGGATATATTTGTTGTTCATGTACATCATACAAATTTTACATCTTGAATATGCATTATTATTAGATTTTACAAAATCTGTCCTAACGAAATTGTCAGTAGTTCAGAACTGCAGAAACAGCTTATCAATTTCTGGCAATTTGTTTGATATTTATTAATATGTGATGCTCTGATGCACGACCGCTCATTAGCCAAGAACCAAATGTTATCCATAAATCAGCTCATAGGAATTTGTAACATATGATTTGACAAATTTGAAAAGCATTTCTAGTATATTGTGTGTGAAGGGAGGGGGAGGGGACTCTCGTAGATAATCTCAACAACAACAACAATTGAATACACAACATTAACGGACAGGCGCGGTAGTTACCTGCATTTTCCCACCAGTCACCAGAGGTGACTGCCAGGGTCTGCTAAACACTACCGAGGATGATAAAATACACACAGACAAACAAACATAAAGATGAAAAACAACTCAAGAGAAGAATCAAACAATGACAACTGGACGTGATGACAAGGCAAAGAGCAGCGGTGAGTGGGGGAGGGAAAAAAACATAGTCAGGAGGGATAACCGGGGTAGATAATTTCAAGATAGTCAATCTTAAGTAGGCAATTTTTCATGCATGTCTAGACGAGCATAGAGATTGTATGGGGGCTTTGCTAATCGCATGCATCTGCATGGGACCCACCTCACATATCTGGTCAATTGTTTGATAATTATTTGAGTCGTCGAGGCTGCAGCTTTAAACGAATGGACAACAAATTACTTTCTCTTTATTTTTCAGGTTTTTGATTATTGTGATGGACCAAGATGATGAGAGCCCCCGGTTGCCGGTGTCAATAGTGAATGAATGAAGTCAATCTATTTTAGTCCACAAACTGCTGATATTGTTCAATGACATAAACTCTTTTTAATCGGACAGCATAAAGATATGAGAGACTGTGGAGGTTAAGTGTTTTAATCTTTACAATATGACAAAAGCGAAGGGGCGTTAAAGATAGTTAAGAAATCTATATAAGTTGCCGAATGATTGTTACGTAAGACTTGGCACATGTAGGTTTACTGTACACCGAAAACAGAAGATGACAACAGCAAGCAGGAAATATTTTGATGTGCTTAAGTGTTAAGATGAACAAGACACAAAACTCAATTGTTCTCCCAAAATGTAGAAATTTTGATGTTTGCTGGTATAAAATACATGCTTCCAATTAAACTGAGAAATTCTAGGCCTATAACACCCTTGTCATATTCTAAAGAAGAGTGAGAGGACTTGATTCTTTTCTAGATATAGACATTTAAATCATCTTCCCGATATTTCGGTACCCTCCCAAGCTGCCGGTACCCTCCCGACCTCTTGGCCCCCTCCCGACCTGTCGGCCCTTCCTGCCTGTCGGCCCCCTCCCGACCTGTCGGCACCTTCAGATCTAGCGGCACCCTTCCGACCTGTCGGCACCCTCCCGACCTGTCGGCACCCTCCAGACCTGTTGGCACCCTCTCGACCTGTTAACACCCTCGACCTGTCGGCACCTTCCCGACCTGTCGGTACTCTCCCGACTTGCCAGCACCCTCCCGATCTGCCGGTTACCACTATACGACGTGGCGGTAACCACTATACAACGTGGCGGTAACCACTATACGACGTATCGGTAACCACTATACGACGTGGCGGAAACCACTGTGCGACGTGGTGGCAACCACTATAGACGTGGCGGCAACCACTATAGACGTGGCGGCAACCACTATACGACGTGGCGGCAACCACTATGCGACGTGGCGGCAACCACTATACGACGTGGCGGCAACCACTATACGACGTGGCGGAAACCACTGTGCGACGTGGCGGCAACCACTATACGACGTGGCGGCAACCACTATACGACGTGGCGCAACCAACCGACGTGGCGGCAACCACTATACGACGTGGCGGCAACCACTATACGACGTGTCGGCAACCACTCTACGACGTGGCGGTAACCACTATACGACGTGGCGGCAACCACTATACGACGTGGCGGGCAACGTGGCGGCACCTACGACGTGGCGGCAACCACTATACGACGTGTCGGTAACCACTATACGACGTGTCGGCAACCACTATACGACGTGGCGGCAACCATTATACGACGTGGCGGTAACCACTATACGACATGGCGGTAACCACTATGCGACGTGGCGGCAACCACTATACGACGTGGCGGCAACCACTATACAACGTGGCGGCAACCACTATACGATGTGGTACCAACCACTTAGACTTGCAGACCACCCCTTAACCTAACGTGACAACAACCTGCCATCGCGCACCCGACCAGCTGACGACCAACCCGTTCTCCCCCCCCCCCCCCACCCCGTCGCGTAGCGTTGAAGGTATGAAGTTTATCGATCTATTATGGATAATATATGATTCGCAAAAACGAGCGCCCACTTTCGGTCCAAATTGCTTTAATTTACTTATCAGCTTACTATCAGACTATTCGTCACATCTTGTACGTTTGATTTTTTCAACATGGTCTAGAGGCGGGTGTGGATGAGGAGCAATTGTTTAGGACGAGAAGGTGACTGTAAAAAATATATAAAACATAAAATGAATAAACTGACAAAGGTAGTCATAAATATTTCGCTCGGGTGTGAAATTTTCTCAACAGTGCCAGGAAATTCGCAACTTTTTAGATCAATAAGTAACAGAGTAACTTTTCATAGGGGTCCAACGCCCCTCATTTTCTCGGGAGCAGTAGCTGCATGCTCAAATGTCAGATGAAATTCAGTAACTTACCCTTAGAAGAGTCTTGCCATTTTAACCTCTTATCTAAACTATAAAACGCTTTGTCACAATTTTGGTATTCTTGTTTATTAATTGGAAATTATTTAAGCCGGAAGGCTGGAATTACAATAGCAAATCCATGGAAATAAGAAAAATTGGGAAGGTTAAATCCATCAACAATAGCAATGGTCAGTCGGGTCAGTGGCTGATCGTACAAAAGGAATGAAATTCAGGTCTAAAAAGTCCTCTTGTTGACAGAGAGGAAAAACGGGTTTATCGCTCCAGATGGCATTCGGTTCAGTTTGCCTCTGAGCTGGAGGAGAGAACAAAGCCCATTTGAAAAAAAGAATAAATAAGATAAACTTTATACCCCTTTTCATCAGTTCATGTCTACCTGTCTACGCCATATGTTGTCCTTTTGGTGTCCGGCTATTCGCGTGGTAACCAAGTTACCTGGGGTTTAAGCACAATTTGAGTGTAATTAACAAAAGTTAATCATACAAAGAGATGGTAGGTTATTCGCTAAAGTAAGAAAAAAGAAAAATAGTTCTTACATAACACCAAACAATCATGAATAGATAGGAAGTGGCCCGTTAAGTTTGCGATCGAAAATGGTGTACAAATGGGATTAAAAAGAAGAACAATAGCGGCACGCGATGGCACGCGAAGGGGTTGTAGATAACAATCGATGGTGCTTCACAATAGGATTCTAGTCAATATATTGAATTACTGGCGGTGTTTGCCATTGATTCTGAAAAGAGGGCATCTTAATTTTTATCCCATAGATAAAGTTAATTGAACAACCAGCGTTTGTGACAAAGATCTAACAGGGAATCTTCTTCCAAATAGAGCTACTACCGCCCACGGCAATTAAGTTAAGAGGCAGAATTTGTTCAATCACGTGAAAAATACAGTGGTGCGTATAATATGGTGTTTTGTAAGAGGGCGGGGGTGGGGTGTGAGAAATCCCCTTCTGCTTTGAAATTTTAAGAATTTATATAAGCGTTTGACATTGCTTAGTGTTTCGGTTTAAAAAAGTTCGAAATATAATATTAAGTCATAAATTGTCTCATTATTTATGTTTATATATATATATATATATATATATATATATATATATATATATATATATATATATATATATATATATATATATATATATATATATATATATATATATATATATATATATATATATATATATATATATATATATATATATATATATATATATATATATATAAATATATATATATAGTATATATATAAAAATATGTATAAAAGATGGTTATTGGCCATTACAAACAAAACAAAATAGGAAAAATGACAATGTCTCTAGCCAACAGATTATTCTATAAACCGAATATTTCGAAAACTCCTGTTTCCTTCTTCAGTGGTATGAAGTTAAATAAAGAAGGAAACAGGAGTTTTCAAAATATTTGGTTTATAAAATAATCTGTTGGCTAGAGACATTGTCATTTTTTTCCTATTTTGTTTTATTATATATATATATATATATATATATATATATATATATATATATATATATATATATATATATATACATATATATATATATATATATATATATATATATATATATATATATATATATATATATATATATATATATATATATATATATAAAACAAAATAGGAAAAATGACAATGTCTCTAGCCAACAGATTATTTTAAAACCAAATATTTTGAAAACTCCTGTTTCCTTCTTCAGTGGTATGAAGTTAACTTCATACCACTGAAGAAGGAAACAGGAGTTTTCGAAATATTTGGTTTTTAAAATAATCTATTGGCTAGAGACATTGTCATTTTTCCTATTTTGTTTTATTTGTAATGGCCAATATGGAACTTATCTTTTATATATATATATATATATATATATATATATATATATATATATATATATATATATATATATATATATATATATATATATATATATTTATATATATATATATATATATATATATATATATATATATATATATATATATATATATATATATATATATATATATATATATATATATATATATATATATATATATATATATATATATATATATATATATATATATATATATATATATATATATATATATATATATATATATATATATATATATATATATATATATATATATATATATATATATATATATATATATATATATATATATATATATATATATATATATATATATATGTGTGATTATCAAATTATGAGTAGAAAAGTGTTTAGAATATTTGAGCTTGTTCTTTTCTTTTAAGGGCAGATGGGAGTTGTATGTGTGCATATCCAAGCATGGTTTCTACATGCAACATCAAGTTTACCCCTAAAAGTTTTTGGGGTAAGTAGGATCAAATAAAGGAATTTTTTAGAAAGCTGCGCTTCTTCAAAGTGTTGTAGTAGATGTTTTCCAGGGAAGGGGGGAGGGGGGGGCAGGTGACACTTCATACTAAAAGTGCAACCCACCAACCGAAAAACAAACCCGCAGTATGACAGATGTTTTGGTACGGTAACTGCATACCCGCAGTATGAAAAAAGTCATTTTTGATACCTGCAGTATGAGTATTCAATAAAAATATTGTAAAATTGGCTCACAAATGGTAGTCCCCCTCCCCACCTCCCCGGGATATGGTTAAAGATAAAGTTTTATATCAAAATGGAATGAGATTATAACCATTGACTTTTTCTTGATTTAGCCGCTGTGTAATTTGTGCTTACATACATAGTGAACACTATGTTGCCAGTGGAATTAACACTAAACTTCACTCCACTGCGTGACTACGTCACTGAATGGTGTGTATACTATAATGCCGTTTGGTTTTGGTTCCTGTGTTTCGTCGGCAATAGGAATCGCGCCTTTGGCTGTCGCCCCTAATATTTCGGCCAGCTTTTAATATATAATTAGCGACTTTTGATAAGGATCTAAACTGTAAATATGGGTACTTTAATTTGCAATAACTGAGATAAAACTATCAAATTACGTTAAGTAGAAGACTGCGTGGTCAGTCAAAAAACAATCTGGCATATCAAAGAAATTTTAAATGAAGATTTTTGGTTTAAAATCGAAAATGTTTGGCCCGAAATATAATATTTCGGTGCAATCTAGAAGATTTTAGGTCGAAAATCAACGATAATTCAGTCAATCGATACAAATAAAAATGCCAACACATTTAATTTATATGATTTATTTGATAATTATGTTATAGATAGGCTATATGGTTTTGACAAATAGAATACACTTTCGAGTTATCGCACTTTTGGGGGATTCCCCCCCCCCTCCCCCTCCCCTCTCTGTCTCCCAGACAAGCCACTGATTAGTCACCGTTTGGGTTTGATTGGTTGTTGATTGTTTCTCTCGCCGTTTACACTGGAACAAACAGTCACGCCTCCCACAAGAAACCTGTGGCGTAACCTTGATAATCAGATCACTGGGGCATGCCACGCGTGCCAATCGACAAAAACAAGATTATCACAAACAAGATCAAACAGCCAGGAGTTTTTAAATTGATGTAGTTTGTTCCATCTTCATAATAAGCTTACCATCTTATTATATAGGGCTTAAACTTCGGGTGTTGTAGCACCAACTAAATAACAGCTGAACGGGAAAGAAGCATTCACTGTACGTTGAATGCGTTTCCGGGTCCAGGTTTCCCCACGTAGAAAGCTCGGCAATTACCATCGCTCGCGTGCATTCATTAAAATCGTGATGTTTAGTTTATAATCCGCTTATATAGTGTGGTCAGAGGCTAATGATATATACAAAACTTGAAAATGTGCCCTTTTGGCAAAAATGGTGATTGAATTTCAAGCACTTGAAAATTTTCTTTTATTGGACTCCCCCTCTCTCTAGAATTAATGAATTTCCCTTCCTCTTTAAACCTTTGAATTTTTGAATTGCGGTTTCGAATTATATTTTGCACGTGCCACTGTTTCTTAAGCTTTCTTTTAACCCAAAGACATTTGAGGTATAGAATGCGTCTCGGCGCGTGGACAAAGCTTTTTAGGCTATTAATCTATTACATGCCCTTTAGCCACATGGGCTTCGATTGGAATATTTTTCTCATCATTTTCTGATAAATTATAAAAAAAATATCCTTGTTCAGACAAGGTCAAATTTGTGAATGCAAAGCCATATGTATAGATTCGCTTCAACTTTACAGTAAAAATAAATTAATTGATGAAAAATGATATATATTGGCGTACCTTATCATTAAATGCACAGCATGTAGCATATTTGCAGTTTAATCTATTATCAGGCGAATCAGGCTATAGCGAACTCTTCCTTATCAAACTTTACCCCACCCCCGTCCCCTTCATCAACGACGTAGGAAAATAGTTCACATTGATTGATTTTTGTTCCAACAAACCAATACGAATATACACGAGCCTTTTATATCCAAAAACTATTTGGTGGAAGGAGGAAAATTTAGTCAAATTATTGGATATGTTGGAAATTTGCAACATTTCCACAAAATTGAAGAAAAGGAAGAAAATTCTCGAAAATCAACCATTTGAATAAGAAAAGAAAAAAAGATGTGAAATAAGGAAATCTGACTCTTCAAAATGAATTCGTCAGACCTATGACTCCCCCTCCCCCACGCCTGCCTTGATTCCTACACCACTGCTCATGTCTCAAGTTCCGCACATCTATCAAACACGTCACCTCCCCAATATATATATGATAATCTGCAGATCTGTAATATATTGTTTGTGCTCCAAGAAACTACTCACTCTTTGAATTTCGTATGCAGATATCAGTATTCAGGCAGTCTGCAGGGCATTGATTTTACTGATAAAAGTGAATACAGAATAAGTCATAAAAGATTGGCTGGCGCCATGAAGTCTTAAGTTTTAAGGTATACAGGTATACATGGACTGTAGATATATAAATAGCAAAAATCATCAAAATCGATTACAATTGACCACATTGGGCCGTTTTGAAATAGTATCAATATGCAAATCTTTTTGTAAATGTGTGATGTACATGATGTAGGCAAACCTTGCATGGTATAAACTTGTGTGAATCCTTTGTTTTTGTTCTTTTTAATGTGTATAATATACCCCCCCCCCTCCTTATCCCCCACCCACTTAATACGCTCTTGTAGGAATAGACTTTCCCGTCATTTTAACTGACTATCTGGACTATACATGCTTTAAGACGTAGAAAAGAAGTTTTTGATCTGAACGCTTAGACATTCATGAATAATTTAGCGAAATTAAAAATTGATCAAATTTTGATCAGTCATATACTCAAGAAGTAAAAATGCCAATATTTTCAAATCCAAAACCTGATCTGCTATAAAGTTTTTGATATATCTTTGATCTGTTTATCCAACATAGAAAATACCACATGACTTTTGAGATGTTGTTAATATTGTCCAAGAATGTAATTTTTCAGTTTCTTGAGCTGTAAATGATGTGCCTCTTTCCAATATTCGTCATGTTCTATACACCTGTAAACAAGTAAACGATGACTTGAATTCTGCCAATCAGTTGAAAGCAAGAAAATGCTTAATCTTACAATCTTAAATCAAACCTGTAAATATGAACTCATACTATATATTAATCATTTTTTAAGAACAACTGCTAGCATGCTAGTCGTCGCCGATTTTCACAGTTCGAAAGTTAATGTTTCATAAGTGTGTTTGAATTAAAGAATATAAAATATCTTACAAACTGTATTTACTATCTGCGGAACTAACTCCTTGAGGTAGAGTCCCAGGACACAAGACTCAAATATTGATTGTGTCGTGTATCGCTCGGGCAAATATTGACTTAATCTGAAGAGATATGGAAAAATGGTAATTTTAATTGTTTGTGGTTAATTATGCCTCCCATTTCGGTGTTATATGGCTTTAAATGAAAGAATGATAATTTAAAGAAACACGCGTTAGGTGCATAATGGATTTACGATTTTTTATTTGTTTTGTTGGGGAAGGGGGGGGGATAGGGGTGGTTGCGAGTTACTAAACATTAATCGGAAAACAATGCTAAACTCAACTTTGATGTTATCATTTGTTTAATATAAAATCCAATTTAGGCCAACCACGATTTCTACAAACATTTTACCAACACCGACAGACAGTGGTGGCAACATTATTTTGATGACGGGTGAGGGGGTGATGGGAAAGATAGGGGCTGGGCTTTGTCTTTTGGTGGGAGACCACTATATTCGGACAAATTATGTGGCCCGTACACAATTTTCTGGCAGTCTGGAGGAAATTGCCAGGTAATCGGGTGCTGGCATGGCATTTTTCGAATCGTATTTAAAACCATGAATTTCGAAGTCAATTCACTTAACGGTAAATCTTTAATAGTTTTACGTGTTCACAGCTCAAATATACAAAAATGGACATTTCCTTGCAACACGTAAGTTGTGACGTAAAGATTTGTAACATCCGTTTTACACAGTTAATTGTCGGCTATCTGATTCAGATAATATGATAGATATTCAGATAATATGTTAGATATCCAGATTTAACTGCTCAGAAGAAAAGATTACCCGCTTATCTATCAGTCTATTAGTCTTCGACCCTAAAATAAAGCGATCTCAGCGGCGTTCGTGAGAAGAACTGCAGCTGATGGGATAACGTCAATAACAATATCCCGTCATCTATCAGTTCATGGATTTGATTTCTTACTAAGGCTATCTTAGTTTCTTCAATCATGTACATTATTTAAGATGTTTCAATCATGTTGCCGTATAACGATAAAGTTATTCTGCAATTCAAGAGAGAATTAATGAAATGTAAAATTGAATATTATTGTAATACAGGTAGCACGGAACTAATCATTTGCCCCATTGAAGTCTATGATTAAGGGTCCTTTTCGTACCAGAACGCGAAATGGGATATTTAGTGAAGTTTTCCGAAAAAAACTATAATATGAGGCCTGAGGGTACTTTAAATAGGGGGTCACTGGAGGTTTTGACCCTTTTTTAGGCTGAAGTGAAAAGCTGTTGTGCACCCCCCCCCCCTCACCCCCACTTTTCTCGAAAATAGTTCGACATGAAACTCTTTTTTTGAAACAGATTTCGTCAAGTTTGGATATACATAGTCAAGGTCCTATCCTTTCTTTATAACAGTCCTGAATTTTTCAACTTCTCAGCTTTCTGTCCCATGAAACTGGTGAAATGGGACCTCTCGAAACTTTTTATTATCCTTTTTTCTGGGGATCTCACATTTAGGCTGGCGCAATGATATCTAATTAGTTCTGTGCAAACTCCAGTGGTTTGGCGGCGTTTAACGGCACGTGGACAGTGTAGTGCCAGAGATGTTAACTTATTTTAAGGTAACGTGACTCGAAGGTAACGTGACTCTAAAATAACGTGACTCTAAGCTAACGTGATTCTAAGGTAGCGTGACTCTAAGGTAACATGACTCTAAGGTAACGTGACTCTAAAGTAAGGTGACTCTAAGGTAGCGTGACTCTAAGGTAACATGACTCTAAGGTAACGTGACTCTAAGCTAACGTGATTATAAGGTAACGTGACGCTAAGGTAGCGTGACTCTAAGGTAACGTGACTCTAAGGTAACGTTACTCCAAGGTAACGTGACTCTAAGGTAACATGACTCTAAGCTAACGTGATTCTAAGGTAACGTGACTCTAAGGTAATTGGTTCTACGGTAACTCTACTCTATGGTAAGGCAACAATAAGGTAGCGTGACTCTAAGGTAACGTGACTCTAAGGTAGCGTGACTCTAAGGTAGCATGACTCTAAGGTAACTATGGAAAATAATGCGAAACTTAACAAGACCTGAATGGGGAAGTCCCCTTAATGAAACTTTCGCGACAACTTAGGGTGGTAATAAGGATTTATTATATTCTTTTTGAACATTTCTCATAAATTTTCTTCATTTTGAGGTGATGTCTTTCTTGTATTCTGCATTTTGAGTTTAAAACAATTTAGCTCACGGTGCCTCTTCTCTTCGATTCCCGTCACGGGCGCTGCATTGTGTCCTTGAGCAAGACACTTTACTCTATTTGCTTCAGTCCACTCAGCTGTGAAAATGAGTGAGTACCTGCACTGCTGGGGACTTAATATGCGATGGACTGGCGTCCCGTCCAGGGGAGTCGTGTACTCTCATCTGCTTGCGCCATTGAAACCGACTCTAAGCACCGGCTCTAAGCACTGGCTCTATGAGCCTAAAGGCTCGATGGAATTTGCTTAGCCTTTTCTCTTCAGGGGTGTTTTATGGTTACCATATCGTCTTAGTAATGTAAAAGAAAAGGGGGGGGGGGGGGCATCGAGCCCACAATTCAATGCGACATTACAAAATCGGAATCAATACAACAGGGAAGAAGCTCCAGATATTAATGCATTGCAATATGCAAGACTGCCGAACCCATCCATCTAAATATTCATTTTTACATATTTCATCGAATTTGAATTTTTGTTGTATCTATTTAAACTTTTGTACTTTCCTCAATGTTTTCTGGCAAAAAATTCTGGCAATTTTTTTAAAATCATGGACCCCCTCCACTTAGAATAAGCCCCTGCTATTCGGGTGTTACGAAAACAAAGACCTCGAAAACAGAGACCTGAGACCCACTCAGCGGCGAAAACAGAGACCCTGATATACGAAAACAGAGGCCCTGATATACGAAAATAGAGACCCTGGTATACAAAAACAGAGACCCTGGTATACAAAAGCAGAGACCCTGGTATACGAAAACAGAGACCCTGGTATACGAAAACAGAGACCCTGGTATACGAAAACAGAGACTCTGGTATACGAAAACAGAGATCTTGATATACGAAAACAGAGACCGTGGTGTACGAATACAGAGACCCTGATATCCGAAATCAGAGACCCTGGTATACGAAAACAGAGACCTGATAAACAAAAACAGAGACCCTGACATACGAAAACAGAGACCCAAAGTACGAAAACAGAGACTCTGATATACGAAAACAGAGACCCTGGTATACGAAATCAGAGACCCTGGTATACGAAAACAGAGACCCTGGTATACGAAAACAGAGACCCTGGTATACGAAAACAGAGACCGTGATATACGAAAAGAGAGACCTTGATTTACGAAAACAGAGACCCTGATATCCGAAATCAGAGACCCTGGTATACGAAAACAGAGACTCTGGTATACGAAAAGAGAGACCCTGATATACGAAAACAGAGACCCTGATATCTGAAATCAGAGACCCTGGTATACGAAAAGAGAGACCCTGGTATACGAAAACAGAGACCTGATATACGAAAACAGAGACCCTGGTATACGAAAACAGAGACCCTATTATACGAAATCAGAGACCCTGATATACGAAAACAGAGATCCTGGTATACGAAAACAGAGACCCTGGTATACGAAAACAGAGACCCTGGTATACGAAAACAGAGACCCTGGTATACGAAAACAGAGACCCTTATATACCAAAACAGAGACCCAAAGAACGAAAACAGAGCATGGAGGTACCACTGACTTTACTAAAGTGGTACCTCCACGAACAGAGATCCTGATATACGAAAACAGAGACCCTGCAGCGAAAACAGAGACCCTGGTATACAAAAACAAAGATCCTGATATACGAAAACAGTTTCATTCTTACATTCCAATTTACAATATACTTCTGACATTCTAATAACCTGAATAACAACTTCGTGTGGCCGTATCTATGGCCGGGCAGTGCCGTCGCTACGAGAAAGGGGAAGAAGGGACAGGGACTATCTATGGCCATTTTTAATAGCCCAAATCCGAAGAGAAAATCAAGAGGGTTTTCCCCACTTTTGCTATCAGCTATTATGAGTTAACATGTGTAGCATCACTTGCCACTGGGTATCATTTAAACTGAAACGGGGAAAATTAACACTCCCAGAAACAAATATAAAAATGTTTTGCTTAAGTTATTTTCACATAATGCATAAGAGTCAACATTTTGAATGCCATTAAATTAATCAATACATAAACGTTAGCATACGACGAAAATAGTTAAACTGGACCGAAATTCTCACCAACGAAGTGGGCTAGAGGGAAGGAGCAAAGGTCGCCTCTGTAAACTGGACTCTGTTTTCAGCATTTTATGACACAATAATATTAAAACGTAGCGAATTGACAAAACTTGAAAAAGCTGCACGTATTTAATTTTCAAACTGAAAGTGAGCGTTGGGGAACTTAAACAATTAAATGCTTCCCTGTCGGCGGGATTATGCTTTAGTTATGGTTCGTAGCCCCCAATAGGTGAAAACTTGAAACTTTAAAGCATGAAATTTAGTCATTTGCAAATTGCAGCATACAATTGATCAGAAATAACCTTGTTGTAAATACTGAATTTTTGACAGCTAATTCTGGGGACTTCATCCCCTGGGTCTCCACGTGAAATTCGCTGTTAATGCATGCAACAAAGTAGGTAATTTGCAGCATAAATTTCATCAGAATTACCCTTGGTAAATACCACATTTCTGTGACATTCCGGGGCTTCACCCCTGAGCTCCACCAGTCAGCCAGTGGTAAATTTCTTCTCTGCCTTATGCTTAGCACAACATATTTTTCAACATTATCTGGTGCGGTTATCAATTTTAAAAGTTCTTTTCATTAATTGAATTTTTGATCTTTTTGAACGCTGTGTTTGATTATTGATTAAGGCATTAAAATCAATAAATATTCACAGCTTCTGGGGGCTTCGCGCCCTGGACCATACCATACAGCCATACCTGCATACCGTTACATCAAGAAATATCATGATCGTCCCAAAAAGAGTTAAGAATTAAATTAACAGAGTAATATAAAATTCCTTTAAACATAATGCTGTAGGTGTATGTATGTATGTATGTATGTATGTATGTATGTATGTATGTATGTATGTATGTATGTATGTATGTATGTATGTATGTATGTATGTATGTTTGTTTGTATGTATGTATGTATGTATGTATGTATGTATGTATGTATGTATGTTTGTTTGTATGTATGTATGTATGTATGTATGTATGTATGTATGTATGTATGTATGTATGTATGTATGTATGTATGTATGTATGTATGTATGTATGTATGTATGTATGTATGTATGTATGTATGTATGTATGTATGTATGTATGTTTGTTTGTATGTATGTATGTATGTATGTATGTATGTATGTATGTATGTATGTATGTATGTATGTATGTATGTATGTATGTATGTATGTATGTATGTATGTATGTATGTATGTATGTATGTATGTATGTATGTATGTATGTATGTATGTATGTATGTATGTATGTATTGATATATGTATTGATGTATTGATGTATTTTTTGATGTATGTGTGTCTTACACGTTTTTCTGTGTGTAAGTACATATCACAGTCAGCATGTATATTTAACTGCTTGCGGAAAAAATCATTTCCCTTATGAACAGTGGCGCCGCCAGAACAAATTTATTGGGGGCATACAATTTTATGCATCAGTGTGTACCACCTGTGGTGGTACTGTGGACGCGAAGCGTGCGCCACAACGGTGTGGGGCCCAGGGACCCACTTTCGTATACCATGGTCTCTGTTTTTGTACTTTGGGTCTCTGTTTTCGTAGGGTCTCTGTTTTCGTTTACCAGTGGCTTTGTTTTCGTACTTTGGATCACTGTTTTTGTATACCAGGGTCTCTGTTTTCGTATATCAGGGTCTCTGTTTTCGTGCTTTGGGTCTGTTTCCGTATACCAGGGTCTCTGTTTTCGTACTTTGGGTCTCTGTTTTCGTACGTCAGGGTCTCTGTTTTCGTATACCAGGGTCTCTGTTTTTGTATATCAGGTCTCCGTTTTCGTACTTTGGGTCTCTGATTTCGGATATCAGGGTCTCTGTTTTCGTAACACCCCCCTGCTCTTCAGCTGTTCTTCATCAAACATATATATCTGCACATTCTATACATAAAATAATATATATACAAAAACTGTAAATGACATATTTTAAACCAATTTTGATATATTTGAAAGATTTCCAATGTTTCCAATTGATATGAACAACCAACTGATACAGTTATGCATGTTGTACAATGAAAGGGAAACGAAAGATAATTTTGCAAGTAAACTTTGCTTTTCGTTGAAGTTTCAAAAACACTTGCTATAAGCATTATCATAAGTTCGTATGATTTCAATTCCATATTGATGATTATTTTTACTCTGCCTTCGGCCGAATCATATATAAGCCAAAAAAAACGATTTAAATTGCAGCAAACGCTGGGGGCATGGTGTGCATATACACGTCATCATACCCCTTCATTCTAATTACTTGTCATAAACTTCCTAATTTGTCCTCTGATTCAGTGCAATTCATTTCTTGAAGTGTTATTTCCATCACTAGCCGCGTGCCCTCCTCAGACGCTGAAATCACAGTTCTCGTCAAATTGGCGCCGAAGCTCGTGGTCTCTTCTTGTTATGCAAATTTTATTTGTTATGTAAATTTGAATGTCGTGTGCCGAGCTATTCTTTACGTGACCTTTTCTGTTATGCCAATCAAATCCCTCGTTTAAGTCGCACAGCATGGCTGGTATAGGAGGACAATGGCATCACACGGGTTCAATGACAGACGGTTAATGTTTCTGAATTGGGTTTTTTCGTTATTTTTAAAGTTTTGAACTAAATCGCCAAATAAAAGGACTTTGTGTTTATCTGTTGGGCTTCGATATGAATTAGAATAAAAATGTAGGCCTATAAGTAACGATGCAGAGATTAAAATTGTGGTGAAAACACGTTTATCTTCGTATTCTACTTAAAAAAAAGTGAAGGACTACAACAAGTTAAAATCGCATTATAGAAGTAAACTAACAGATTGATCTAAACAATAATTAGATAATTTTCATCAATTGATCATCCTCATTATCATCACCACATCATCATCATCATCACCATCATCATCATCATCATCATCATCATCATCATTCACATCCGCATCATTAATATTCATCATCTGATCATCATTATCATCATCATCATCACCACTATCATCATCATCATCATTATCATCATCATTATTATCATCATCATTATCACTATCATCATCATCATCCACATCCGCATCATTATCTTCATCATCTGATCATCATTATTATCTTCATCATCATTATCTTCATCGTCGTTAGCTTCATCATCCAATCATCATCAAATCATTATCATATTTTGACCATCATCATCATTATCATCATCATCATTATCATCATCATCATCATCATATCATATCATATCATTATCATAATCTGATCATAGACATTATTAACTGAATCTGACCATCATCATCATCATCGTCATCATCATCATCATTATCTCCATGATCATCGTCACCAAATAAGAAAGTCTGTTCACATTATATATATATATATATATATATATATATATATATATATATATATATATATATATATATATATATATATACAGGTATCTGATAGTAAAATTGCTTTAGATTTGATAGAGGTGTTCACCAACAAACACTGCAACAACTTGGGACATAAGTAGGGGAGCATGGGAATGCAGTCTCCCTCTCCACCAAGCTTACAACTTAAAAGGGAATGGAGCTTGCAGTCGGGCAGTTTGAGAGCACTTAGTTAGATTCGTTCTGTGTTGTATTAAAAGGTTAGTCAGCAAAACATAATACTCCAGTTTTGTCCGTAGTGATACTTTTTGTGAAGATAGCATTATGCTATTATGCACCCAAAGTTCTTATTTGCGCCATTGCGTGATTAAATGTAAAAACTACAATCGTGTTATATGTCGTTATGACCATGTCGGATAATTCAGTAGGTATAGGCTGGTCAAGATCGGTATTAACAGATGGTCACTATGAAACGAAGAACACTGATGAATAAATACCCCTGTAAAGTAACTCGTTTATACAGTACGAAATCCTCTCGCGTGCCAGACACGCTTCGTCCCATGCTACAGTGGATATCTTAAGCCCGAAAACAACCCAAGCACACGCCTAATCGATGTTTGGCAAAAAGCACGGCACCAGCAGATCAGATCTGCTCTTTTTCAAAACTTCAAATTTCTACCGACTTTCGATAAGATGAACTTGGATTATGACAACAAACATTGTTGACCGGGGTTAAATCAGGCGTGAAAATAAGAAATTACGGAACAGTCAAGGTGGTCTGTAATATTTTGTCTAGCCTTTGACCCTGACCTGGAGGGTGTACGTAAGTATTATTCCCTAATGACTGCTTTACATGAAGGTATTCTTTTCTAATGCTTACAAAAAGCTGAATTGTTCATCATTCTGCGATTTTTTTTGCAAAATTTAAAAGTATTTTCTTCAATACTTTTGCTAGATTTGGTTTTTGGTTTCGGTGTTCTGGCAGTCAATAAATCCTCGTTTCTGTAGTGTCTGAATCGTCACCGTTTAGAATAACACGTCCTATCCCATGTGTTAATATGCAACAATATACAGTCAACGAGCTTCTTACTAGATTAGGTGCAGGTAACAATACAACAATTATTGGTAGAGTCAACGAAAGGGACATTGCACGCTGCCCCTTTGAGTACCGGGACGTTATTGAAAACAAACAAAAGAATGAGCCTGTTCATTCCAGAAATTTATCAAAATTATTAATCTAGACTTGTAAAGCATCTTATCCGAAACACAAACATGACATGCGTATGAAATCTCCCTTACAGTCAATGTAAATATAGATATTTCTTCAAACTGGACGCCAAATGCATTAAAACATGAAAATAGGGATTTTAAAGATAGATATAAGTTGGTCATGAGCCCATGCCTGTTACAAATGTACATCAAATCCATCATTGAGTTAATCAATATTCCGAAAGGAACTTGAAAGGGTAGCATGGTTCTATAGCAGGATCCCCTTCTAAAAAATATGATGAGCATAGTTTTTCCATCCCCCAACACCACCGCCGCATGAGTCAGGAAGGAAGTCTTCCAGTGACCAAGGAGTGAATTTGCCAAACAGTTCGCTAAACTTGTTTGCCATGAATGGGTCTCAGCAGGGTTATATAATTTTCGGGGATAGGAGGGGGGGGGGAGGGGGAGGGGGTCTTTTCCCCACTTTCGGTCGAGAATTAAAAACGTTTTTGCGGGAAAGGTGTGGATCGAAGGGTAAAGCGGATCAATTCTCGTCATCGTTCAATTCTCGTCATCGTCAATAAGATGTGGGTACCACATTGGCAGATCGATATTCATACATGCATGAACATTCATCTCTTCATTTATTTACAATTTAACTAACTTTGGGACATGATCCCACACAATGCACAGCTCTGGAAGTTCAAATTTATAATAGGAAAGTATGCCACCACCTATTTGATCCACCTATCAATATTCATGAAATTTTAAGTAAATGAAAAGCAGCAAAAGACGAACAAGGACAAATGGTTTAACATGTTGGAATAGAGCTGATGGGGCGCCATCACAACACACGAAATGTAGCTAATGGGGTGCCATCACCCAAAGACATGAAATAGTGCCATCGTCGCCTCGTCTGATTGTATGGCCTATTTCCAGATACAACTGTACAATGGAATTTTGAAGCCTCACGAGTAGGCCTTCATATTTTGTTTGATTGTTGTCTGGCACATAGTGACATATTCGTGAGAAATGAAAGATTTTACGCTTTGATAGGTTGCATGGAGAATAGCAATAGCAGCCGATATCATCGAGCATAAAGTCTTCTCGAGCAAAGACAGTTATTGTGGATATATTTCGCTCGTCAGCGAGGAATCGTGAGAAACATGACACCGTCAAATGTCAAACTTCATTTAACACAAATTAATACATGTAATAACCATGTCACCAGGCAACATCTGGGCCCAGTGTTTGTCACTATAGCTATCAATAAACTATGCCCTCTACCTGTCTATCCGATAACTATTCATGAATGAAATCCATACTGTGACTGTGACTGTATGAGGTCAATGTCCAGGATCCATTCACAGACAGATCTACTTTTGTCAAACTGGATGTTAGGGAGGGACCTTGTTAACAGAGCTCATTTCCTAAGCTAACCATACCACCCTTGTTTATACAGGAATAATACAAATCAGGCACAACGCTAGTTAATTTGTTAATTATGAACAGGAAAAGTTCTTAAATGCATTACAATTTGTTTTTCTTCACAATCTCATGAGAATAGCGCAGTTTTTGATGGCCGATTCTTTAAATTTATTTTTAATGGGTTTTCACACTTTTTACAACCAATTTTGTAATACCACTGGTAGTATTCATTCTCGCCACACGCTCCTTCTAATGTAGTGTTATCTACAGGTTAAATTTATCAAGGCAAAAGTCCAGCGGTATTAATCTATTGGCCGGTTTGGCCCAAAACAATTTGGAATAACGAAGTTGATAATTGGTTCAATCAATCTCCCTGGTTCAAGAGGGGTCCTAGCCTAATGTCTATTTATACAACAATCCGCCATATCTTCTGAGACCCATGTACCAACATTCAATCTTTAGTAGTTTGTCTTGATATTATTCTTTATAATAGAAAATATTCATGATATGTTCTTGTTCCTTATAAGTAAAAGTTTTTTTGTCTTTAGATAATTCAATCGTACCTTAGAATTTGTGTTATGTTTTCTTTGCTTTAATCAAGTTTACTTCCATACAAACGAGTTCATATCGCATGTCAGTTTGATAATACAAACTAAATTTGCACAGTAATTGCTCTGTGCTTATTAAAATAAGAAAGATAAAACAAATTTAGTTAAAGTTTGTACCCTCTGAAAAGGTTAAAACATATTTTCCATT